>JAUJYZ010000286.1:0-114843 GCA_033675265.1 Actinostola sp. cb2023 | reverse complement strand
TTTCCATCCCTAGTCTGTCCTTCTTTTATCTCTTGATCTTTATGTTCCTCTTTTTTTTCCTTCAAACTCTACTATAGTTTCTCTTCTCCGTTTACTATTTTGAGGTTGATTTTCCTTAGTATGCTTGAATTTGGTCACTGCTGCTATGTTGCACTTGTCGTATAAGTTCGGGCTTAAATTGCGAGATTCTATGTTATCTTCGCTTTTCCCTTGTACACGTCTATTTACTATTTGATCCAGTCTGTATTCATAGCCAAGGGATACTTTTCCCTCCTTTGTTATCGCTCGAAACAGGAAGCCTTTACTTATATCAATATTAATAGCAGCAGCAATCTTAAAGTACAACTCTATGCCAGCGACTGGACAAACAAGTTTGTTTGAACCCCTTTTGAAGGCAAAAACATTTGTATCGCCGTTGCGCAGGGTTTTAGTCCATATGTGGTTAAATAAGAAACCCGAGTTGTCAGGCAGACGCAGTATTTCAGACGTTTTAACCTGAGCAAGGTCCGACGCCCTATCGCCGGAAAAGAATAACGCCTTGAAGAATGCTTGATCTCTTGCGAATATAAAGATCTGAGGTGGTGTCAAACAGGGTTCACCCAGACCTACATGTACGAACTTGCTTAAAACCTCAAGGTGGGGCACAAGCAGAGGTTTTGCTTGTGAGGGGGTCGTAGGCTGAACTGCCTACGTAGGCTGAACTGCTGTGTGCGTTGTTCCACTGGGACCGACCATGGACCTGAGTGTGTTATGAGCTCTCCTGTTAATCTATCATCTATATAAATGGAGCATGGAATACCAATGTTTCGGAAGAAACTAGCGACAGCCGCACCCAGGGTCTGGTAGATGAAAGCTGATTCTTTCCACCCAAATGGGAGGGTTTTGGACACTAGCCACCAGCCTGCCCATTCAAAACCAAAATATTGCTGGGACGACTCACTTAACAGCACGTGGTCATAGCCCGATTTGTCGTCACATTTTGTCATAAACGATCCCTTATATACGTAGGATTTGATGTCCGTTAAACGATACAAACTAAACGGGCAATCCTTCATCCACATATTTAGAAACCGCGCGTCTAAACATAGCCTGGGTTTTGTGGGTTCTACTGTGAGAGGAAGCACCAGATGCGGCGGTTCTGTTTCTCCAACCCTTCCCCACACTCCAACTGCTCCGGCTTTTATTCTTTCCCCCAAGGTATTTGTGATGAACATGGTGAATTTCTTGCAATTTTGCAGGTTTTTGAGCACGGTTGGTGGAGGGAACACGGTGTCATAATGTGTGCCTCTGAACACTCCCTTAAATCGTGTGGAAAAATCCGTCACGTCTACGCCGTTGCGCAGCCAATCAAGGATCATGTCTTTGTATTGATGTCCCTTAAGGATTTCCGACCATACTTCGGGATGCCGGTCAATCTCCCCCGCTAAAAACTGATCGGGATCCCGGAAACCCAAAACCTCGAGCAAAGGTGGTTGATGATTGTCAAGCACCTCGTGAATGTGTGTTCGCGAAAACACTGTCTCCTGACTGGGGCTCCCGTTTGCCCTAACCCATCTAACACGCCTTGTTTCGTTTTCCTTCTGATCATGAACAGGGTGAAAAACAGCTTGTGTCTCCCATGAAGGGGTATTGTAAACGTTGTATAACTTCTTTCTTTTACGGGGCTTCTAAACAAAACAAAAAAATAAGCCAAGACAAGATTTCACCCACATGAAAGGAACAAGACCCAATAAAACTGGTTTTAAACACACGGGTTAAGGCTAGAGCCCCAGTCAGGAGACAGCATCCCCAACGTCCGCGAACGGAACGAACACGTGACATTCGATGAGACGATATGTCCGTGCGGGTTGCTGTTCCCAACCGAGATCCAGGGAAAAACGAAATTATTTCAATTCGATTACGACAATTAACTTTCTTTCTTTTTTAATTAAATTCAATACATCTGGTAGCGTCCAAACAAGCCAAAATATAACAAAAAATAAATAGTTAATTACTCAATACACGTCTTATGACGAGATTTCCACTCACGCCCTGCGATCGTGTCGACGCGGCTTTCTGTCTTCGGGTTCGTCGGGATCGTGTCCCGCACGATCTAAATCCCGTTTCCTTTTGAAACATCTATTCTGTAGATGGCCTACTGCGTCACAATAAAAGCACCGCATGCTCCTCTTCGACGACCCGCTCTGCCTGGGTTCTTGTTGTCGACTGTGACGCCCCGCTAACTCTCCATCCAGCTTTAGGCCCTTATCCACCTTGGACAAGATATCTAGTACCTTCTCTTGGTGTTTATCTCCCAGGAGAGCAGCTAGGTATTTTCTGAACTGACTCGCCGGTACTGCCACCTTTTGCCTCATCGCCATAAACACTGCTTGGTAGTGTGGGAGGTCCTTATGTTTCTTTGTGGCTGCTGCCGCTTTCAATTCAATCAACAAATCAAAAGCTTCGTCTTTATTAAATGTGGCATCCGTCTTGTTGAGCAGAATCCTGATGCGGGTCAGGATTACATCCGCGGATTGGTGGTTTTTCTCCTCCTCAAGTTTCGCCAATCTATTCTGAATGGCCATCATCGGGTCAGGAGGCTGGACCTGAAAATAATAATTAATAACCACGCTGTGTTATGCATACAGCCACCTCTCATCACGTACACATGCCTCTACTTATACTTTTCCTCAAAGTTTACTTCGCTAGACCCCCAAGGTCCACAGAGCTTAACTCTTCTCTAAGGCCCTAAACCCAACCGATTCACATAAACGTTCTCTATAAACAGACCCCTAAAGTCCACAGAGCTGAAGTCTTCTCTGAAAAGGGCCCGAAGCCAATCAGAGGCACACAAACGCTCTCTATAAACGGACCCCTAAAGTCCACAGAGCTTACCTCTTCTCTGAAAAGGGCCCGAAGCCAATCAGAGGCACACAAAAACGCTCTCTATAAACGGACCCCTAAAGTCCACAGAGCTTACCTCTTCTCTGAAAAGGGCCCGAAGCCAATCAGAGGCACACAAACGCTCTCTATAAACGGACCCCTAAAGTCCACAGAGCTTACCTCTTCTCTGAAAAGGGCCCATAGCCAATCAGAGGCACAGAAACGCTTCCTATAAACGGACTCTTAAAGTCCACGCGCTTTAAAAAAACCCTTCTCTGCAAAAAGGCCCTAAGCCAAACATAGGCACAGATCTCATTATAGGTATATAAATGCAAAACAAAAGGATACATGGTTTCAGTCCCAAGGGCAGGCAACACTTTAATTATAAATTCAAATTCTGGTCGGCTACAACAAAAAACTGCCAAATTCCCTGCTAATATACCACGTTACAAGAACCAATCTGTAGATCGCGAGCAGCCTAACCGTTCCTCTTGTTTTTTTGGACAATATATCTTGACTAAATCCATTTACCACGTTTTACAAACACTATGCTTGACGTTCGATTGGACTGTAGCACAGAATGGCTATCCCAGATCAAAATTCTGGACACAATTACGAAGAACCGCCAAAAAACCGAAGCATTACATGAAGTATTAAATAAACCATAGAGTCTAACATACCTCGCCGTCGGCAGCAGCATTAGCGGCTTGATCTTGACCAGCAGCATTGGCGTCTTGACCGGCAGCTTGAGCTGGCACTTGGGCCGGAGCAGGGGCAACGTTTAAATCATTTATTGCTTGTTGAACTACACCCGGTTGTGCTGGTGCTGGATTCTGGTCAGCCATGAAGATGGAAGAAGGATTAGCGATCTGTGTTCGGTGATTTCTGGCCAAGAAACTTCGAAGCTTATGTTGGTTTCGTGTTTGCCGCCTAAGTGACCGTGCTTACTCAATGAGTGGTTTATATATTAGCGTCTATTCCCTTGGGACTTTATAATGACTTGCATGCATAATTTAGTATATGCAAATGAGTTTGAATAGCTCATAGCATGAATTTTAGAAAGAATAAACGTGTGACACCTAGTGAAAATCCTTCTCGCGTTTCTTAGCTCAACTCGTATTTCTCGTTGTGTGAAATTCATTGTCGTTCTAAAAGTGACTTTCTGATTTTCAGCCAAATGCTAGGATTACAGTTTTACGCCAAAACAGACTGCAAACTATTATTGAATCAAGATATGGAGATAGAATGGCCATGGCTTTCTTCCATTTTGCACGCGAGCGAAGTTTTGGGACCTACCAAATCACTTAGGATTTTGCCTGTTTTTGAAGCCGCCGACAGCCAAAATTGATTTATGTTAATTTTTGAATTTTCGGGCCGTATTTTGAAAAACGAACTACACCACGTTTGTTTACTTGGTAATGCCTATCTACAAGCCAAAAGAGAACGGAATCTAAATTTTGACCGTGACCGCCGTATGCTCGATATTAGCAGACATTCGCTCTTAAGTGTCGTTTCCTGATAGAGTGTTCCAGACTCTGAAAATGGGGGTCCACCGATTTTGATAAAATTTACTGCAGAAGTTGGTCTTGATGGGATATTCCAAAATCCAATTTGGTTTGGTTTTCTGACTTATAGTTCAAAAGTTTCAGGGGGGTGCAATTTTGGACCTCCAGATCATTGAAAATCCTGTGTTTCAAGGGGTAAGTTTGAACTGCTGCAAAACCAAACACATAAAACCTATTCACTAATCAATTGTATGGTGTGATTCTGATATAAAGGTACTTTCAATTCATATGTACTGAGACTACACAGAAGCTTCTGACTGAGTGGGGCCTGGGATGAGTTCGGGCCAAATTTTGAGTGACTGAGCATCACTCAAAATTGCCAAACTTTAGAAATTAATATTGGCTAACTGCATACTTATTCTAAATTGATACTTATATCAGGAGTTACCCCAATATAAGTAGAATGAAAATCCATCGAGAAAAAAATTGGCCCATTTAATTTTGAGGCACTTTAAAGACTTATTTTACAGCACACTCTAACAAAATTTACATATTGGCAAAAGTCATAATTGGACACCCAAACTATATTTATTTGTATTTAAACACCTCAGTGTGCTTTGTGGAGGCCTTAAATACTTAAAACAATTGTGATAAGCAGTCATTTTGTGAGTAAACACTAACTTATAATTTTAAATTGCCTTAGAATTAGAAAAAATTGTATTCACAACCCATATTTTGTTCCATTTCAAAGCATAAATATATACAATATAGCTATCTAGATCTGAAATAGATAGAGTGTGAACAGTCCCTCTTTGTCCTCCAGACTCAGTCGAACGAGAGAAAAACCAATCTCGGGAAAAACCGATCCTGGACGTGCGAGGATTGGGGAGAGTTTAGGGTCCCCATTCTCCTCGCGTCCACGGGATTCTAAAAACTCGTCTTCACTGAATCTGAGGGAAAAGGAGGGACAGTTCGCAGACTGAAATAGATAAATACATTATGTACTAACTAGACGCTTTTTAAAATAAGCGTTCACTCGTGCCCTGGAGCGTTTGAGCACTGGGATGCATTGTAGCATGAAAGAAGTATACTGTATATACCGCTAACAGTGTGTGCATTTGTATGTGAGATAAGCGTATTAGACATACTTCCTTCAAATCGTTTTTTTTTCTGACGATCACAAGACGACATAACTTTCCCCTAACAAGGTTTGTGAAGAAAGAGGTCGACTGTCGATAAATCCTCATAGATCAGCTTTTAGTGATCTCGTTCCCAGACCCACTCAATTGCAGATTGTGCTTAGTCATCAAAGTTGTATTCACTGCTTAAAATATTTCTCTATATTTAGATCTGAGATAACGATTATAGTCGGATCAAATCAGTGTTTGGTTACTTGTTGAGTGATATGTGTATTCACTGCTTAAACATTTATCTATGTTTAGATCTGAGAACGATTATAGTTATCAACTCAGTGTTTGGCTGTCAGATTTCTTGTCTCCTAGTAGAGCCACTTTGGAAAAAGGACAATCCTGGCAAGGAAACTCAAGCCATTCAGAACTAAATATATTTTCGTGATAGATTCTGACAACTGACAACTGAACTTGCCCCTGCTTGACCTCCGGTGCCTCCTGATTGGTTTGTGATTTGTAATCTCTCTTGTGATGAGACTTCATGTCTCCACCTTCCATTTCATAACCGGACACAAAAAAAAAAAGAAGACAATCTGCTATTTAAGACTCCTGCCCCGGCCCCGGCCTTCGGCACGAGTAATTATATAACACTTCTTGCTCACTTCAACTTACATGAGATTATAATTTAAAGGTCCTTTCTGACTTGGAGGGGATTTCAGTTCTCTACTGCAAATATTAGCAGACAAATCAGTTTCTCGTGCTGAAAACAACGATCATGTGGTGCTGTAGAATATCGTCGTTTGCATCTAAGCGTTAACACATGACATTAAAACATGTTCTAATTAGTTGCCCAAACATGCATGTATGTTTGAAAGCCTTAAATCTACGACGTTTGTAAATTTCACGACATCCTCAGTGCGGAACTGTCTGATCAAACTGGCTTTCAAACATGTTTTGGACAACTAATTAGAACATGTTTTAATGTTTCAATGTGATGTTACTGAATGCATAATGATATAATTTAGTCACCACCGATTATATTTATACTAGGATTTTTAGGATTTGGATTTTTAGAAGATATAGATAGGTGTAATTTATAGGATTTATATATTTATATATATTTATATGCATTCTCCAGGGTCGTGAATTTATGTGAATATTAATGTCGTTAATATAAATCTAAACCGTGGCACTCTAGGACAGCTGAACGGGGGTAGGCAGTGAGCGCAAAGTCCGCCTGTATGTTGAGCAACTAAACCGCATTTCACGAGATATAGGGCGGCCAATAGATTTCCGCTAAGCATTTAGCATTGCAACATATAGGATAGAAAACCAGTGCGATACTCTGACTCTTTACATTTGCAATTGCTAGCAGCACGGACAATAGCTTCACATCAATTTAGTTCCTCTAAGCGCTCGTTTCATATTTATATGTATTTATTAGTGCAAACTGTAAGAGTGTCCAATGTTACCTTCTGGAAATAAAGTTTATTATAATTAGAGTAGATTTTGTATGATGGTGCCGTTTCGTGCCGCATATGGAAACATTCGAAATTCCATGTAGTGACCGTGATCGTGCCGAAACATACATACATAAATATACTTTATTTCATGTGGGTGGCAAATTCAGTGAGTACAAACAGACTGGTTTCTAATTTTGCCCACAAGTAAATTCAAGTACAATAGAAGAAATGCTATACATTATTTAACAAATATATTCCATTTTCCCGTGCGCATGGGCGATTTTATCGGCATTTTTGTCCTTCGCCAGCCAATGAAATCGACAATCGACAAGTTATTTCGCAATCTGTCATATATATACTGTATACACATATACTGATTCCGCCTTTATCCTTTATTTAACAGATAACTTTTAATTCAACACTGAACATATTTTAGATATTTTAAATGAAAATTATCAATAATATCGTGAATTACTGGAAAAAAGCAGTAAACAAACTTGTTTCTACACGCTTGGCTTTCTATAGCAAACTAAGATTGTTCTCTGCCATGGATTTCTCGTGATTGTTTTGATTTCTTACCACACTACTGCTCTCTTTGCTCCCGGAAGCACCACAGGGAGCCCAAGCATAAATTCAGTAAAACAAAAAATCGAAATAAAGTATTTTTTCCCCCTATACATCTTTGTTGTCTGTTAACTTAACCTGCCTGGTAAAAAAATCACCAGGTAGGTTAAGTTAACAGACAACAAAGATGTATAGGGGGAAAAAATACTTTATTTCGAATTTTATTTTTTTACTGAATTTATGCTTGGGCTCCCTGTGATTCTAGGCAATTTAAAATTCTAAGTTAGTGTTTACTCACAAAATAACTGCTTATCACAATTGTTTTAAGTATTTAAGGCCTCCACAAAGCACACTGAGGTGTTTAAATACAAATAAATATAGTTTGGGTGTCCAATTATGACTTTTGCCAATATGTAAATTTTGTTAGAGTGTGCTGTAAAATAAGTCTTTAAAGTGCCTCAAAATTAAATGGGCCAATTTTTTCTCGATGGATTTTCATTCTACTTATATTGGGGTAACTCCTGATATAAGTATCAATTTAGAATAAGTATGCAGTTAGCCAATATTAATTTCTAAAGTTTGGCAATTTTGAGTGATGCTCAGAAGCTTCTGTGTAGTCTTAGTACATATGAATTGAAAGTACCTTTATATCAGAATCACACCATACAATTGATTAGTGAATAGGTTTTATGTGTTTGGTTTTGCAGCAGTTCAAACTTACCCCTTGAAACACAGGATTTTCAATGATCTGGAGGTCCAAAATGCACCCCCCTGAAACTTTTGAACTATAAGTCAGAAAACCAAACCAAATTGGATTTTGGAATATCCCATCAAGACCAACTTCTGCAGTAAATTTTATCAAAATCGGTGGACCCCCATTTCCAGAGTCTGGAACACTCTATCAGGAAACGACACTTAAGGTTTTTAAGCATTTCGCGGGAAAATGCATGTCTCGCGTCTAGCTAGGCCCTTCTTGGCTATTATTAGGGCCTGGTGTACGGCAGTTACGTGATGCAAAGCATGCTAGAAGTCAAACCCGACATGACCCGAATGATCGAGGTAAATAATTGGTGTTTATTTCTCACGTTAATGTTGATTCAAAAGAGTTGCAAAACCTAAAGAGAATAGTAGCTTATATTGTACGCAGTACGTTTTACTCGTCCGGTCGGACGAGTGCTTTGGGAAATCTAGTTGTCCGAAGTAAAAACTACTCGTCTCAGACGAGCGGACGAGTGGAAGTTATTTGCCCTGCTACCACCCAACCATCCACTACTACTACTATTAGCACCCCTCTCATCAGCCCTGCCCAATTTGCAGTTTGGAACAGTCAAGCTACAGTAATAAGCCAACACAGCTCTACTCCAATTATTAATAACCAACATTATTATGCTCAAACAAGTCTAAATAATTGGGCAAATCCTGTCAGCCCAAGTTATCATTTCACCACTCCAGTAGCTTCAAGTCACCACTATTCTACCCCAGTAAGTTCAAGTCATCATGTTGTGATGTCAAGTGAGATAACCCCAATCAGCTCTAGTGTCCCTGTCATCAGCAATAAATTGTTACAACCCTCCTCTAAATGGGTGTAACTCTAGTGAAGCTCAAGACAAACCTTGTGAAATGAATCATATAGCTGCAGTGTTTGAACCCAAGACCACAACAGCCCTCCCTGCAGAGTGTAAATACCCTACGAGCATGAGCCCCAATGTTGACCATGAACAAGTTCCCGAGCCTCGAGACTCACCCTCTGATTCTGAGTGGCAAAGAGTAGCCATTTCTCTAGAGAAATGTATGAGCAAGCTAGTAGAGACTAATGACAAACTAGTGACAAGTGTAAGGCCATGCGAGAAATCCAGTACCTCTCCATCAAGAGTCAAGGTGATTGTTCCCACTTTTAGTGGCGACCCACTCCAGTACCCAGTTTGGAGCAGTGCCTTCAAAGCTCTCGTCGACGCAAGAGACTGGGATGCAGATACAAAGTTGAACCTTCTGAACCAATACGTCTCTGGAGGCCCCAAGCAAGTTGTAGAACATTACCTGCTGATCGGTACAGAGGATGCCTATGTGAAGGCAAAATCTGTGCTCCGTGAGAGGTATGGTAATCCTAATGTCGTAAGTTCGGCATTCTTGAGCAAACTCGACAAGTGGCCAAAGATAGCCCCAAGAGACTCGGGAGGTCTGAGAGAGTTCTCAGACTTCCTCGACAAAATTGTCGCAGCCAGAGAACACATTCCAAGTCTCGCAATCCTAGACTTTGCTAAAGAAAATGTCAAACTACTTGCTAAACTGCCTTACCACATCGAAAGCAAGTGGCGAGATGTGATAACAACCTGGAGAGTTAAGAACCGCGAATCGAGCTACCCATCTTTCTTGAAGTTCACAGACTTCATTAGAGCAGCCGCTGACAAGGCAAATATACCGGAGCTAGAAGATCTGTCTAAGTTGACCAGTAAACCTAAGATGGTAAGGAGCCCCGGCGCCCAAGCTTTCGTCACTTCAGTGTCCGCAGACAGACAACACTATAAGAGAGAGTCAACTGATCAAGTCGATCGGAGGTCTGAAAGAAGCTCGAAGAGAGAACAAACAGATCAAGTGATCAAGTCCGAGAAGTCCCACAAGAAAGAGTCGGCTGGACGAGTGGATCAAACGTCGTGTTTCTACTGTGACAAAGACCATCAACTCGAGGACTGTGAAGGCTTTAAAGAAAAGCCCTACTCGGAACGGAAGAACTTCTTCTTTAAGAAAAAACTGTGTTTAGGCTGTGCTTTGACCAGCCAACATCAAGTGAAAGACTGCAAGAACAAAAAAAACAGCATGTAAAAGGTGTGGAGGACATCACTTGACCTGCCTCCACCAAGTAAAGAATGAGGAAGGCAACACAAAGTGCACAAGTGTGTGCAACCTTGAAGATCAGAACGGAACGGACAACAGCATAATTGTGCCTGTCTGGGTCAGGCCAGAGGGAGAGCCATCCAAAGAAATTCTCCAATATGCTGTGTTGGACGATCAATCGAATGTGAGTTTCATATCACAAAGTCTATGTGATCGACTTGACCTGGAAGGTCCTTCTACAGTGCTGCATCTGACAACAGTTCAAGATTCTAATGTCCCAGTGGAGAGTAATCGGATCCATGGTCTGGAGGTACTTGACTACCACAGAGAAAATATTGTGAAGTTACCCACACTGTTTAGTCGCAAGAACGTGCCAGCAGACCGATCACAGATTCCCAAGCCTGAAGTTGCTCGAGAATGGAACCATCTGCAATCTATCGCAGAAAAGCTTGTACCCTACCACCCAGATGCTGAAATTTCCTTACTTATCGGAAGTAACTGTCCTAGATTGATTCGACCACGAGAGATAGTCGCTGGAGATGAAGATGAGCCCTATGGACAGAGAACCTTGCTCGGATGGGGTGTGATAGGAAGAGTCTGCAAGTCCAGAGATGAAGGAGGAAAGGATGTATGTAACTTTACAAAGGCTTCACAAATGCATGGACGTTTTGTCTTCGCTACCAAGGCAAAAGAGATCTTAGCTCCTGACGTGCTGAAAGTACTATAAACTGACTTTCAAGAAACAAGTACAAAATTAAAGCCCTTCTCAGTGGAAGATAAAAGATTTCTACGTCTGATGGAAGACGGAATCTGCAAGCTAGACAACGGTCACTATCAAATGCCTCTTCCTCTAAAGTCAGATAGAATCAGCCTTCCTTACAACCGTCATCTGGCCGAGAAGAGATGGAGACAACTGAATTCCAGATTCAAGAAGAATCCACAGTTCCTACAAGACTACAAAACATTCATGAAGGACGTTGATTTGTGTGCAGAGAAAGTTCCGACAGAGCGCCTCGATGTACGAGATGGTAAAGTCAACTATGTTCCCCATACAGGCGTGTACCATCACAAGAAGCCAGGACAGATAAGGGTAGTCTTTGACTGCTCTGCTCGTTACGAGGGAGTCTCTCTCAATGACTGTCTTCTTCAAGGCCCCGACCTGTTAAACGGTCTGCTGGGCGTGCTATGTCGTTTTCGAGAAGAGAAGATTGCCTTCATGGTGGATGTGAAGAGCATGTTCCACCAGTTCTATGTGTCTGAACAGCACAGGGACCTACTAAGGTTCCTGTGGTGGGAAGACGGAAATCAGGAGAAAGATGTCGTAGAGTACAGAATGAAAGTGCATCTATTTGGTGCAGCGAGTTCCCCTGGATGTGCTAATTTTGGCTTGAAGAGAGCGGCAGATGATGGAGAAGAAGAGTTTGGGACTCAAGCAGCAGCATTTATTCGTGACGACTTCTATGTCGATGACGGACTCAAGTCAACCCCAACAGTTTCTGAAGCCATCAACTTAATTGAATCAAGTAAAGCCATATGTGCCAAAGCAGGAATGCGCCTACATAAGCTAACTTGTAACAGTAAGGAAGTCCTGCAAGCCATCCCTATTGAAGATCGCTCCAAGAACATTAGAGAAATTGATTTGAAGGTGGACCCATTACCTATCGAGCGAGCTCTTGGTGTGGTATGGTGCGTGGAAGATGATAGCTTCCAGTTCCGTATAGAGTTGAGAGACCGTCCATTCACCCGGCGCGGTGTGTTGTTGTCAACAGTGAGTTCCATCTATGATCCGAATGGCTACGTAGCACCAGTTACCCTGAAAGGAAAACAGATTCTCCAACAGATGTGTAGAGACAAGCTAGATTGGGACTGCCCTGTTCCAGACTCGTTGCGACCATCGTGGGAAAAGTGGCGAACGGAGATAACGGATCTAGAGAAATTGAAAGTGCCAAGATGTTTCAAGACAGACAACTTTGATACAATAAAGGCTGTGGAGGTCCATCACTTCAGCGACGCAAGTGTAGAAGGCTATGGACAATGTTCATATCTGCGACTGGTAAACCAAGAGAATCATGCTCACTGCTCCTTCGTCGTTGGTAAAGCGAGAGTAACGCCCCTAAAGCAAAGTACTATCCCAAGATTAGAGTTGGCAGCGGCAACGACTTCTGCGAAGATGAGTGAGTTTCTACGTGCGGAGTTGTCTTACCCAAAACTTGATGAGTACTTCTGGACTGACAGCCAAGTCGTTCTCGGATATGTGAAGAATGAAGCCCGGAGGTTTCACGTGTATGTGGCAAATAGAGTGCAGCAGATAAGAGAAATGACCGATCCCAACGCTTGGATGTACGTGCATACAAGTATAAACCCTGCAGATGATGCTTCTCGTGGCCTGACAGCTCGACAGTTGCTGAATGATTCACACTGGTTGACTGGTCCAGAGTTTCTGTGGGAAGACGGCCCCTTTGAAGTTAAGCAACCAGAAGAACATCCCTTAAGTGAAGCAGATCCTGAAATAAAGAAGGTGAAAGCCCTGACAACCAAGGTGCTAGCGCAAACCCTACCGGATCACCTGAACACAAGTCGATTCAGTCACATCTCAAACTGGTTCAAAGCAAAGAAGGCTGTGGCGTTGTGCATCCGACTGTTAGCCAAGTTCCGAAGACGAGAAATCAAAGCTGATGATAAGACGAACACAGAAGTTTCAAGACCGTTACAAGTAACCCCGATGACCCCTTCACTTCTTCAAGAAGCAGAGAAAGTGATCATCAGATGTGTTCAAAGTGAATACTTCCAAGACGAACTCCAGGTTTTACGTAACCTGGGTGCGAACCGTGAGAAGGTAGATAGACGCTCTGTGAGAGAAAAGAAGCAAACACTGAAGAAAACCAGTTCTATTTACAAGTTGGACCCCTTCATAGACCAAGATGGACTAGTTCGCGTTGGTGGTCGCATTGGAAATGCAGATGTTCCTGAAGAAGTGCGTCATCCAGTTATACTACCGCGAAAGTGTCACGTAACTACACTACTCATCCGCTCCCTCCACCAGAAAGTCAACCATATGGGCCGAAGCACCACTCATAATGAACTACGTCAGTGTGGCTACTGGATTCTCGGCGCATCAGCAGCAGTGTCCAACGTCATATCACAGTGCGTGACTTGTCGAAGACAGCGTAGACCCCTAGAACAGCAGAAGATGTCAAGTCTCCCAAAGGACAGAGTGGAACAAGTACCACCTTTCTCCTACAGTGCTGTTGACTATTTTGGTCCCTTCGTCATCAAGGAGAGAAGAAGTGAATTGAAACGGTACGGAGTGTTGTTCACATGCCTGGCGTCGAGAGGTGTGCACCTGGAGACAGCAAACTGCTTAGACACATCTTCTTTCATAAACGCATTGAGACGCTTCCTTGCGCGTCGTGGCCCTGTGAGACAGATCAGATGCGACCAAGGGACAAACTTTGTCGGTGCCCGTAACGAGCTGAAGGCAGCCCTGACGGAAATGGACGAGATCAGAGTAAGCGAGTATCTCTTGGAACAAGGATGTGAGTGGATCCCTTTCCTTATGAACACTCCTCATTCCAGCCATATGGGGGGCGCGTGGAAAAGACAAATCGGTACAGTACGAAGAGCCCTGGAACCTCTCCTAAAGAACCACTCAAGTCAACTCGATGACGAGACTCTCAGAACCTTTATAACAGAGGTGGAATGCATTGTAAATTCAAGACCACTCGCCATTGATAACTTGAGTGACTCAGGTGCACCAGAACCATTAACCCCAAGCCACCTCCTTACGATGAAGCCCAAGCTAGTGCTCCCCCCGCCCGGAGAATTTCAACGTGCAGATATGTATTGCAGACGTAGATGGAGAAGAGTGCAGTTCTTAGCCAATGAATTCTGGCTCAGGTGGCGTAAAGAATTCTTATAAACACTGCAAGAGCGTCACAAGTGGGTGAATCCAAAAAGAGATCTTAGTGTCGGAGATGTTGTAATTGTCAAGGACGGTGATTTAGTTCGAAACAAATGGCCTCTTGCCAGGGTAACACAAACACTACCCTCAGAAGATGGTCATGTGAGGAAAGTCAAACTCCTCATGGCAAATGGAGCCCTCGACCACAAAGGCAAGCGCTTACGTCCCCCGACTTATCTAGACAGACCAGTTCAAAAGTTGGTACTTCTTCTTCCCACCGAAAGCTGCAAAGACGCCTAAACAGAAGATTACCGGGGATCCCCCCCCCCCCCCCCCCCCCGAGGAGCCTTGGTACATGTATCAACTTCAAGACATTGAACTTTGTTTACATTGAACATTGATCAGAACACTGAACTTTATATTGTTATTAGTTAGTTTCATAGAGAGACGAGTGATTGTAAGGAGAATTGCGATTTTGAAAAAATAAACTATAAAAAAGAGTGTATATGTTACAGGTTAAAATTCTCAACCTAGGATGAAATTTTTTAACCTAGGTTATAATTTTTAACCTAGTTTATAATTTTCAACCTAGTTTATAATTTTCAACCTAGGTCATATTTTGAATATCTAAGATTCTTAAAAGGGATTTATTTTTGGGGACTCATTAATAAAACAGGGGCTTGGAATTTTTAGGGGGGATTCTCAAAAGAAGCATTTTTCAGTCTCCCCTCCCTTCTCTCTCTATTCTCCCCCTCCCACCTCTCTCTTTCACTCCTCACATCCATCCTAGTCTGTCTGTCCAACTACGGCTACTAGCTAATTAACATATATTTTTTATTTATTTTACCTTACATTGCCGTGACTCGAACCTCTGACCTCTTGCGTGCTATCCCAAGACCTTTACCATTAGACCAGCAACGATTGCGATGTCAGAAACGCATTACAATTAGATTTTATTAATGAATCCAATTATATTACGTCATCATATCATTTATTATTCAAGCATGCGCACAAGTACCAAATACGGACTTGTCATTTTCAAGATGGCTGAATCGAATGCTGCTGTACGTGTAGTTTCTTGTGTAAATGAAGAAGTATTCTGCCAAAAACTTACGGAACTTAAAGCTTCCACAAAAGGACGGAATAGCAACGTTACTGTATTTGTTAACGATGAGTTTTATGATGCAGCGAAAGCATGGTTAACCAGTGGTGATTACAACGAGAGTCTCAAGAGAGCAGATATCGATACTATTAACTATGATACCATCAAGCGCAAGAAGTGGGCTGTAGAGAACGGTAAAATTATAACAAAAGACAGGAAATGCGTTATTCCCAAGCGAGATCTTTTCGAGACACTTACAGCAGCCCATTCTGCGATAGCACATCGAGGGAGAGACAAAACTGAACGATATATTCGTGATTCCTTTAGTGAAATTTCACAAGATGTCATTCAACTCTTTGTTTCACTTTGTAAGCTGCATTTACAACAGAAGAGTATCACCGATCATGTGAAGAAACCTGTCCTGAAGCCACTGATATCTGACGGCTTTTTGAAACACGTGGAAATAGATTTGATCGATTTTCGTAAAATAGCTTGCAATACTTGTACAAAGCCTCACCAGTGGGTACTTCATGTCATAGACCACTATTCCAAGTATTCATGGCTTTACGCGCTCCATTCAAAGTGTACCGAAGAGGTCATAGAAGCCCTACAGCAGCAATTCTATCTCTTCGGATTTCCAAGGGTTCTTCATTCAGACAATGGAAGAGAATTTAAAAACACTAAAATGGCTGACTTTTGCCAAATGAATTCGAGCAAGCAAGTTCATGGTAGTCCCCGAACACCTACAACACAAGGTCTAGTAGAGCGCAACAACAAGACCATCAAAGAAAACATGTCCAACATTCTTAAAGAAAAAGAAGAAGATATCCAAAAATGGTGTACAATCCTGAATGAAGCAGCATATAAGAAAAACATATGTGTGCACTCGGCTACCAAGAAAAGCCCATATGAAATTGTGTTTTCCATGAAACCACTTAAAGAAATCCATAAAGAAGAAAAAGAACAGCGAGAACAGCCATTGGATTCAACTGAAGTATTAAGCCCCAACACTCCAGCTGCTACAAAAAGGACATGTCCAGAAGATGACATTTTTCAAAATCAATCCAAATACAACCTTAGAATGAAGAAACAACGAAAGAAACCTGCTTCATTTTCTATTGGTGAATGTGTGGCTATAAAAAATCGACAAGGTTGACAAAAAAAGTCCACTACATCCAAATGTACTTATAGGCAAAATTACTGAAGTTGAAAATGACTATGCCAAAGTGGTAACCAAGTTTGGTACAATAAACACCTTTATCTGTACAAATCGACTCGATAAATGTACAGAAACTAACATTGACTTTGATTATTCAAAACAAATTGCTTTCTCTAACGCATGTACACAAGCAGAAACACAATAAATAACCACACCAATTTCATGAATTTGTACTATTTATTGTCTGTCTTCAAGGTACTTGATTACTATAGCCTTCCCCAATACTAACCCTAAACCTAACCCCAAGGTACTTGATTACTATAGCCTTCCCCAATACTAACCCTAAACCTAACCCCAAGGTACTTGATTACTATAGCCTTCCCCAATACTAACCCTAAACCTAACCCCAAGGTACTTGATTACTATAGCCTTCCCCAATACTAACCCTAAACCTAACCCCAAGGTAATTATAACCTAGGTTCAAACTTTTGACCCAGGTTCAAAATTTTGACCCAGGTTCAAAATTTTAACCTGACCTAGAATTTTAACCTGTAACATATATATTGTTTCTACTCATTCTACCGATTGCTTCTGTGCAGTAAACATGAATTGTCCAGAGTGTGGTAAAGAATTTTCGAGAAATGATAATCTTAAAAGACACATTAATAACAAACACAAATTCCAGAAATCTCCAAAATCAGAGATTGCTTCATCTTGTACAACCTTTCAATTACTCCACCCCTTCACGGCTATCGTGGCGGGAATGACTGGGTCTGGAAAAACGGTCTGGGTTCAGAACTTACTTCAACACGCAAGTAGAGTCATTCAACCTCCCCCTCAACGTATTGTATGGAGCTATTCACAATGGCAACCGGCCTATGAGCAAATGCAGCAGACTCTACCAGGGATCGAGTTTGTCAAAGGCATCCCTCACGACCTGGACGAGGATTGGTATTTTGATCCCAAAGTCAACAATCTGATGGTCATTGACGACCAAATGGCCGAGACCTCCAACGAGAAAAGAATTATGAATTTATTCACCAAAGGATCTCATCACCGAAACCTCAGTGTCATTTTCCTCTGTCAGAATGTCTACTTTCAAGGCAAAATCATGCGCACGTTGAGTCTGAATGCCGCGTACCTAGTTCTGTTTAAAAACCCAAGAGATAAACTACAAATAACAACGTTGGGAAAACAGATGTACCCTGGCAAGGCCGATCAGTTTCTTCTTCATAAGTATGAAGCTGCCGTCCAGAGGCCTTACGGCTACCTCTTTGTTGATCTCAAACCCAACACTCCAGAGGAGTGTCGACTGCGTACTAATGTTCTTCCCAACGATCCCCCACAGACTGGGGGTCAATTGGATGCGATGAAGACCATCGGTAACTTTTTTCAACGTCAAGGGTACTTATAGTCACCCGTCTTAAAAGCCATGCAGAATCTAGAAGAGCAGATGGACCACATTTTAAAAGACCCCAGTGTTCCTCCAGAGGTGAAAGTGAAAGAATACACTTCACTGTTTAATCGCTACCTCCACCTCGAACAACAACTTCCGAACAGTGTGGTGGTCAGACCCAGGCAAGAAGCAGTCCTACCACCGTTGGCTGATGAAAGTCATCTGCCGGCTTTTACAACTCCAGAGAATGTTCCTTCAACAAGTCTAACTCGTGATAGTGGTTTTGTTACATCTAAACCACCTTCCATGTTACAACGCCTCACCTCTAAAATTAGAATACCATCTACTTTGAGACCATCGACTTCAGTTGAGGTTCCTTCTACTCCAATAAGAACCCATTCAGAAATGGGGCAACCAACCTCCTTGTTCAACACACCAAACGCTCCATCTGGTCCACCCATATTTCCACCCACTCCCCCACCAAGTAAAGAAAAACCCATCAAGTGGATACCTTATCGGGATGCCCATAAATACGACGATGTAGTGACACCTCCTCGACGTTCAGAACGATTAAGAGCCGTGATTAAATCAATACCTAACTGGCAGAAGTATTAAGAACAACTCAATGTAAATTATCAAACTTTCATTTTTGTTGGTTGGTTTTGGAAGTATAAATGTCTTAGCAGTCTAATAAAGCAGCTTTGAAACTACGCTGGTGGTCTATTCAATATTGATGGAAATAGTGATGGCTAAGTGGTTATTGGTGAAATGAACTTAAACAAACGGGATTTTGTTACAAATTGGTTTTATTATTGTTCTTGCTTAGTCAGTACATTCGAATAACTTTGACGGTGTCTTTAATCTTTTGGTATATTTCGAGACTGGGGTTGCTACTCAACCACGCGTACAATTATGTCTTTGTTCTAGCTGACAGGTGAAATGGTTTCATATTGTTCATAACTCTTTCACCAACAGATTTAACATCCACAACTTTGAGGGTTCGGTCGCAATTGATTTCAATCTTCTCATCTTCTGTCAGCATGAGGCATTCCTTTCCTTCAGTCTGTTTACACCCACAACACTGGTCTATATCAATTTGATGAAGCTGTTTGCATACTTCAACAGCATAAGTTGAAATATAGAGCTTTTTCATGAAATTGAATGGGTCCATGATAAACTTATGTTGAAGATGAGTCTCGTATCCAACAGTAGATCAGCGGAATAATGGTCAATATCATTTGATTTTCGTAGATGGAAACATTCAGCTTTATATAAAAATTAGTTCGAGTTGGATGCTAAAAATAGACACGTGTGTAAACAAAAGGTCTGTTAGAAAACAATAGACTGTCCGTACCGGAAATTACGACACAAAAGATGGAGTCAACCAAAAACAATAGGTGGCCTGCTCTTTTCTTCAGAACAAGAAAAATAATAATTATTATAAATAAATAAAAATAATAATTATCCTCGAGTTGGTGACTAAAAATAGATTGTAAACAAAAGGTATACTTCAGAACAATAGACTGACCGTACCGGGATATCTACGAGAACCATAGCTGGTACAGAGGTTCCGTACTGGATACCTCGCATCGCTTACACCGGTATGAGGGGATTTGCTCCGGTGGTACCAGGGACCAAGCTGCGCTTATACCGATATGAGGGGATTTGCTCCGGTGATACCGGATTGAAGGGATTTGCTCCGGTTGCTCCGGAGCTTACCTGGCGCAGAACTCTTACTTTCCCTCTACTCGTGATCCTTCCGCCGACTCGGGGATAGCTAGAAGCTGTCTTAAGGCTTTGTTTGCGGTCCTGCCGGGTTGCAGTGAAAGCACGTGCCCAACGATCTGTGCAGGTTGTCTGCCTATGCGCGTAGCGGTATCTATAGCGGTTTTAACACTGTCAAGTGTGTATTCGCCTGCAGGGATTCTGAGAAGGGTTTCTTCTTCGCTCTGGATTTCACCATCCTGCTTGAGGGTCCTTGAGAGCTGGATGGCTGCGGTATGAAGAATAAGTTCCTTGGGGCTAAATATCGGGCTACCTAAGGTGGTCGTGAAGTCTGCGGTTGTGCTTTCTATGTAAATGAAAACCATGTTTGAGTTATAAACTATCCTTTTTATATCTAAAATGGTTGAATCAAAAGAGCTTTTTCTTCAAGCTTATCCACACGCAGATATAGCCAAGTTCTCGATCGGCCCCAACTATATCACATTCAACTACAAGGGAATGGGGTACGACGTTTTCCGAAACAAGATTGGTCGAAGTCAGCCAATCCATCACTATGACGACCCCGAGATCGAAGAAGCCTTTCAAAAAGCACTAGGCGCCCCGTGGCACGCTCCGCCAAAGTTTCCTCTGGTATTCACGAACACAAAAGAAAAGTATCCAATCCATGCTGCGGATATAAACCTTTCGTTGAAGGATCTGCGCACAGACATGGCTGCCCTTCTCAACCCTCTCAAAGTGTTTGTGGCGCCAAAGAAGTCTTTCACTGTGCGGCTCCCTGACGTGTTTCGGGAGGCCCCGCCAGGCGTCTCGAATGTGTCTGAGATGTCTGAGTGGCTGAGCGGGCCGAACATCCACATGTGGGATCAGCAACGCAACCTCGCGATTTGGTGCGCCACGGCGGGCTGCGGCGTCGCGTGGAACGTTCTTGAACCCGACACGCAAATGGCATGCTTCCTCCGGTTCCATGTGCTGTTTACCATCCGCAAGCTTCTATACCAGCTGGGGTGTCCTCCACCCTGGGAAGGGAAGTTTGACTACCGCAAGAACTTCTATTCCGAGCTTGCAAGCGTTGCGCCGCGAGTTTGACCTCCAGAAACCCCCAGACTTTCGTTTCAAAGGCACAGGCACGGACGAGGATGTGTATGGCGTGCTGTGGAAGGGGGCTTACTACAAGAGTACACACAAGTCCCGCAACCAGTACAACTGGTTTTGTACCAAGCAAGGGCAAGGGGCTAACAAGGGCTGCAGCATCGAGGCCTATGTGTACTGCGTGCTCGCCGCTCAAGCTAAAACGAGATCAACCATCGAGGGGGACCCGGGTGGCGCCATCGAGACGCAACAGGTGTTTACCACCCTCTTTGAGGAGGCGATCAAAAACGACATCTCGCAAAGCATCCAGTGGTTCCAGAAAGCAGTTCTGGACGCCAGGGCCCGGCTGGACATCGCAATATCACCAGGTCTTTGACTCTTCCCCAGCGAACTCGTCATCAACCGGGAGAGTGTCTTAGGCTACAACAACGGCCTAAAAAAGGCGACGGGCAGTATGCGCTTCGGCGTCAATCCCAACCTAAACACAGAGACGCACCACCACCTGCCAGCAGCACAAGGTGCGTTGGCGCCGATGGCAGGCGCACAGCACAAGCCCTTGCCGACACCGCCCATCCACCCAAAAACCGAGCAAGTGCCCGCGCCAACGTCACACGAAAAAAAGCTTGTGGTTGCAGGCCTGGCTGCCGCGGGTCTCGGTTGGTGGTTGTTTCGTTAACCCTTCTTCTTCCGTCCTTCGGACATACGTTCGACAAGGAAAACGACTACGCCAACGATCAGCAGCCACGCGTTCTTTGCTAGAAAGCCGACGACCTCGCCCGCTGTGCGGAACAAGAACGAGACGATCGCGCCGATAGCAACAGGGAGGAGCTCTCCCAGCTTTTTTCCGATCGCCTTCAACCCATTGCCCACCGCTCCACCTACTGCCGCAAGACACCTGGACAACGCAGACACGACAGTGCCGATGACAGCTCCCGCCGCAACAGCCACGCCAAAAACTGTGACCCCGTACTTGCGGAAGATTCGCTTAACTTTCTCTCGCAAAGTCATGCGCTCTTCGAGGGCCTCGGTTCGCGCTTCGAGGCCTTCGTTCTCCTGTTCCCGTTGGGCGATCCGCTCGCGCGCCGCCGTAGCGTCAGCTTCGCTGGTCTGAGGATCCGCCGCGATGGTCTCATCTATGGCGATGGCTGCGTCGTTCTGCACGACTTCTGTGTCATTCTTCTCAGCCAGGCCTGAAGTCGAAGGGCCGAGCAGCATTTTGAGAATTGACGAGACTTTAGAGCTGGTCTGCAACTCCGCAAGCGTGAAAGCGTGGGCGGTAGATATTTTTAGTTTTACAACGACCCGGTCGAACTCGTCCTTGGCTGTGATGAATTTCGATGTCTTAGCCTCAGGATACAGTCGCAGGACTTCTTCCACGGCTGAATCCTGGGCCATCTCCCGATTTATGAGGGGGATGTATTCACTCCGGCTTGCATCTAAGTTATCCCGGTCAGCCCACATCCGATCCCTTAACCCTTCTGACAGGAGGTGTAGTCGGCGTCTTGCCCGCGTCCCCCAAGACTCACGAGTCTCCTTCTGTCGTGGGATCAAGCTCGTGTAGTCATCGTCTGTAAGCGGTTCGTTGATATCAACGTCACCTTCGGTCGTAGGGTCAAAGTCAGTTCCTTCCATTTCCATTTTGGATAAACAGAAATATCATCAACATATATATATAGTTATAGAACCGTATGTGTCTAAAAAGCTTGATACACATCGATCGCCAAGGCACTTGTTTGGCCTGAAAGGCAAACGGGTCACCCAGCGAGTGACGTTCAACCCGTCTACCGCCCGCCCTGGAGAGACCTTGTACATCCAGGTGCCTGTCCTCCCAACGGGCACAGTGCTTGTGCCCAGCACACTTGCGCTCGTAGCCACCTTCACACTGTCTGGCACGGGGAGACATGCCAACAACCGCGCAGTCCATAACCTGGGCCGCGCTCTGGTGGCCAGACGCATCGTCCGAATTGGCGACAAAGATCGAGTCTCTCGCCCGACCAGACCTGGTGGAATTGTATGCGGACCTATGGCGCCCCAAGGAGGAGCGGGCCAACCTCATCGAGCAGGGTATCCAGACGGCCGAAGTCGCAAAGCATCGGTCGGCTGTGGGTGATAAGAACTCCGTTGCAGGCGACATCTCTCTCGCGAAAGCATTCCCAAAGTATCGCATAACGCTCGACGGGCTTGGAGCCCTGGAGATCTTTCGTACCCACGGCACGCTACCCACGAAGTACCCTCCCTGAGATTCGTATAGAGGTGACTCGCACCCGCTGCCGACGTCATCGTCTCCTCCGAACCTACCAAGGTGGATGAGTACCTGCTGGATAACATCGTGCTGGAATACCAGACCATCGAATACGATCGACAATCCTTGCTCCTCCTAGCCGCTTGTTGTTCAACCACATCACTCACCACGCTACGATAACTTTTGATCGTGCCACGCAATCTGTACTGTCGGAACGCCATCCAAGTCCAACGTAGAAGCTTTATAGGCCTCCTTGGGCTCTTCGTTACACCGCACACCACGGGGACTCGCGATACGGAAGCCTTCCAGGACCCGGGTGTCGGCAATCCAACGTCTTGTATCAGCATGGCATGCTCCCGAGCGACCTTTGGGTTAGCGCCTTGTCTGGTGCGGAGTGGCTGTTGGGTAGTTCGGGTGCAGAACGTCCCGAGGAATTCTTCTCAAATAAGTTCGCGATGTTCATCGACCTCCGTGCCGCTCGCGATGCCCTTGTCCACGGCGACGGAAGGCATTCCATGGGGCCAGGGCGCAACATTCAATACCGCAGTCACCGATCCGGGGGTACGGGTAACTGCTCTCTACATCTCTTCATCTTGTCCGAGGGCGCATTTGAACTTGGTGAAGCTGAGTTGTATAAGTAAATGGAACCGCCCGGCCATGTTGTCATAGTCGGTCCTACGGGATGTGGTAAGTCTCGTTTTGTCGTCGAAACACTCCGCGGCCCTTTGCGCGGAAAATTCAATTACATCATTTTGATTTGCCCCACTTATGCCTGGAACAAGACGTACCGAGGCTTCGCCAAGGGGGACCCTAGATTCCTTGCACTCCAACCAGATGCCTCCGCCGAGGGGGAGGTCGAAAACATGCTGCAACAGTGCTCCGCTGTTTTCGATAGAGGGCAGACACTTCTCATCGTGGATGACTGCGCTTTCTCGAAGGACGTAAAAAAGCGATCGAGCGAGCTCGTCCGACTCGCGTTCTCTGGGCGGCATATGGGGACGAGTCTATGGGTCCTCACCCAACAGCTGTCGAGTGTTTCGAAGACCGTCCGAGACAACGCATGCTGTATTGTCACCTTCCACACCCCCTCCCAGAAAGACATCGATTCTCTGTGGGACACCTACGGTGCAGGGATTTCAAAAGAGGACCGCTTGCAGTTCCAAAAAAACACTGCGGGGTTATCGCCATGCGTGGCTATGTTTCCACCTTCGACATCCGTTCGAGGTTGTTTTAGAGATACCATCTAGTCTCTCTTATATTTCGAGTGCAGATGGCTGACTATCTAGACGAAATTCTTGCGGAAGCTGGTGTTCCCCCCGATCCGCCCAAGCGTGCAAGCGCTGGCGAAACCCAGACACCCCACAGTTTCTCACCCGAAGTGCTCACAACACCGTTGGCGAGCCAACGGGAGAACCTTCGAGTGCTTGCCGCCTCTGGACAGGCGAAGGAGTGCCTAGGCAAGGCTATGTCCTTGGGAGACATCGAGAAGCTCTCTGAGACGGACGTCCAACGACTCCACGCACGATACGAAGCGGTGCTCGCCCAGAAGATGCGCAAGACTGCTGTTGGCGGTGTGCTAAGAGTTGCTGTGAGGGTGCTAGGACTCGTGCTACCATACGTTGGCATGCGCCTACACGACGAGCCAGCACTCCTAGAAGCTCTACAGAAGGACGAGCTGGTCACCACAGAGCTGTCTGCCGTTTCTACGAGCTATATCGTAAACAGCCGGCTCTCTCCTTACATTGTGCTAGCATCGGCAGCACTTTTCGGCACCCATGTAGAGAGTGTCAGCGAGCATCCAGCAGAAAGCGAGCATCGAATTGAAGACGTGCCGGCACCTCTAAGTATATAAGATGAGTGACATTGTGACTTCACCACTGCCTGCGACCGACACACCCACACGCGTTAAGGACCCTAAGAAGGTCACCGCTGGTCTCCGACTGGCCCAGAAAAACAAAGAGGCCCGCGCAGCCATCGCACGCGAACAGGCCCGTGAACAACAGGCCGAGCCGGCCAGTGATTCCTCCAAAACGGCCGCTCTTCATGCTGACGACGTGGATACACCAGCGCCATTGGCACGCTCAGAGCCCTGGAGTGTCAACACACTCCTAGGTATCGGTGGGCTCGCCATTGCCGCTGGTGGGCTGTACTTGCAGTATAGACAGAGGCAAGCGTTGCAAGCCTCCCGCCCCACGCACAAAGAACCTGCGGCTCCCCAGCGTACTTCTACCCCCAGAGCGGGCCCCCCTATGGCCTATATTTTTCTATTTAGATACATATTTTTTCCCAACATATAGCATGGACTCACAGCTCGGTAAAACTGTAGTCGAAGCAACAACTCTTGTAGGTCTAGCCGCTGGAATAGGATACGTCTCCAAGAAAGCCCTACAAACCAGTCTGACAAGCGACCCCTCGAACAGCATAGAAAAATACGGGAAGTGGGTCGCCGCTCTCTCACTAGGGATCTATATCCGCAACTACCTCCAGAAGGAGAAGATACTACCCGCCTAGATGGCCACCGCGCACTCGCAATGATGCTCGCCGCAGCTGTAGTCAACGCGGCCGCGTTTACCGGAGGCAGCATATTAGCTCACGTGCTCTCGAGCAACGGCAGCGGGCCCGCCACAGCGGAGCGAAAAAGACACAATCTCGCTCTGGAGAAATACCAAGCCGCGATGGGCGCGTGGGAGAAGCGTCGAACCTCGCTGCGGGACTGGGAGGAGACCCGCGAGATTGCCCGACAGCAGGCACTCGCTGGCATGCGCGATGCATACAAAGCGCTTGACCTGTACGCTCGGGCACAACCGCAACCTCGTGTGGAGGCCGAGCCCCAGTGGGGAGCTTACTATAAACCGTCTAAGGCTGGGTGGCGCCACACTGGGGGGCGCATATCTCCTATCGAAGGTGTTGTAGTTCGTTTGCAGGGGTGCCAATGCATCCATTTTTTTCGTGTTGAATGGATCAATATATATAGCAAAGATGGACGCACAAAAGCTTGCAAGAATATACTATAGCCCTCGTGGCTATTGGAAGGGCCTCGCGGCCGTCGGGACATCTTGCCGCGGCGGCGAAAGTCTCTGAACCTGTGGCTCAGGCGTGGCTCTCGAAACAGGCCCTGTGGCAGATTTACCTTCCAGCCCCACAGCATATACCACGACCCAGGTTTGACATTTCGACCCCCAATGAGGTCCACCAAGCTGATTTGCTCTTCCTGCCGCACGACCGCCCTGGACGGGGGCGAAAGCTATACAAGTACGCTTTGACCGTGGTCGACGTAGCCTCCCGCTACAAAGAAGCTGAGCCATTAACCACAAAAGAGGCCAAGGAGGTCGCAGCCGCTCTCGAACGAATCTACAAGCGAAGCCCTCTCGATTGGCCGAAGCTGCTCCAGGTTGACCCTGGGCGCGAGTTCATGGGCGCGGTTGGGCCGCTGCTGGACAAGCATGGAGTTTCTATACGACGTGGTCGAGTGGACATCCATCGAGACCAGGCGATTGTTGAGCGGTGGAACCGGACGCTGCCCGAGCGGCTATTTTCAAACCAATATGCCCAGGAGATGATTGTTGCTTCGCAACTTGGGGATGGCAGACGATCGCGCGAGTGGGTCCTGCGGCTCCCTGCTGTTGTGGCGGCAGCCAATGGCGAAGTCACCCGATTGATTGTTGGACAGACTGTTGCGGAGCAACATCAGAAACCCGAGGACGCTATAGAAGCGGAACGCGTCGCACACAAGTCTTCTTCTGTGGTTCCTGGTCGCCTAGTTGGACTCAAAGAGCAAAGGCTCCCTTCTAGGGTCGGTGTTCGCTATCTCTATGCTCCTGGCGAGCTGGAAGGAGGTCGTCGTCGTGCCACAGATCCCGTGTGGTCCCTCCAGGTGTATCAGATTGGGCGCTCGGTATGGAAGGCCGACCAGCCTGTCCTCTACTACCTCGACGTGGCGGTGTCTGATGGGCCCAAGCGTGGCTTTGGTCCGCGAAGAGCTGCTCGTGGTACCTCCCGATACAGAGCTGCCCGTTACAGAGTAACAGCTTAGCAGCTGGAGTAACCACGTAACTCTCTAGAGAGTTTCAACCCCGAGGAGCTCATCGAGGAATGCACTCAACTCGTCTGTGTCGGCTGCATCCTGGTATCCATAGCCCAGTGTGTCTACCCCATTTTCTGCGATCCAACGCTTGCTGTCGAAGGGTGAGAGTGATACCTTGTTCAGGTGCTGTCCGTAGATATGATGGCGCTCTGAGCGTAGGACATCCATTCCGTGGCGGAAGGTCTTCTTTTCGAAGAGAGCCTCTCGATACTGCTCGTGGCGGATGTGGTTCTTTACAGTGGCCTTGCGAATACCTTTAGCCTTCTTGATGTTCTTCCAGCTGGCCTCGAGGATGCTGTACATCTTTGGGCGTAGACCTACATACTCTGCGATTGGACGCCCGGCACACTCATCCTTCATCTTTCCCGGTATCTTCTTACGTATATCGGTGTACAGAGGGTGATCCTGGGGGTAGTCAGATGTGTCATAGAGCTCTGCATGCTCAGCCATGTCCTTGTACACATCATCTGTCTGGATCTCGAGGAGCAGGCTGTCCATGTCGGTGTAGAGGAGCTGGCAGCGCTCTCCGTACTGCACCTTGAGCTGATTGTAGTAGAAATCATACATCAACATCTTCGACAGGTTCAGGATTGCCATACCAACATAGACTGGGCGGTTGAGTACTAGACGACTCTTGTGAACCTGGATCGCTGCTAAGTCATCGTCGAAGATGTTGGCTCTGGCAAAGGCGGGGCTTGCGATAAGGCGTCTGAGTTTGTCTTCCTCACTTGCGCGCACCAGCTTGACGTCTACCCTTTTCCGGAGGTTCTCCGTAGTCTTACCGAAGACGCTGTTGTTCATCAGCTTGTAGAGATCCTTCTCGAATGTACTGGTTGCCTTCTTACGCAGTTCGGTGTTCATGCGGATATAGGGTTCCATCCAGGGTTTTTGGGTGAAGCAGAGGGCTCGATGGATCTTCGTGAGTCGCATCCCTAGTGAAAGATAAAGTGTGCGGTAGTGAACTACATAATGTTCCTTGTTGCGGAGGTTAGGGACCAGCTTCTCAAGCTCGGTAGGCGCCACCCCGACGCCAAGGAGATTGTGCTGGTACTCTGACATCCACTCTTTGGGAACTACCATGCGCTCCGGTGCCAGTGGGTAGGCATTGTGGGATTTGTGCAGCTCCACCGGGTATTCCAGATCCACTTCTAAGATATAACCCTCTGGGCTGTCTGCAGGATGCTCTGTGATAGTTCCTTCAAGTGTGTGGCAGTTTTCCACCCATCGAAAGTTACCGACTGGTAAGGGTTGACTCATTGCCCACCCATATAGATTGTTGGCGTCCAAGTAGAGGAGGTGAATGGAGGGCTTGCTGGAGTCATATCCCTCGACAAGGTGGTTGTTAGCTTTGGCATGGCGTTTTGAAACCATAGAGATACCTCCACGCAGCCCTTTTTCTATGAATAGATACATATCGTAGTCTGTGAGCAGCTCGAGCTCTATCCAGGTCTTCCTGAGTAAGGCATCCCATGAGAGACCAGGACTTGTGTAATAGTGGGCAGGATCTAACTTATAATGCTCGCGACAGGTCTTACGAAAGACCTCGAAGATATCTGCCAGTAATAGCACATCGGTGCGACAGTATAGATCGTGATAGTCTCCCATGGTTTTACAACCGAAGACCTCCCATACCTTCTGTGCATGGGTATAGTCCTGATCGCTGATATGTGTGTCTGAAAGCTTGCTGTAGAATGCCTCCTTAGGAGGAAGCTGACACTCTTCAAACCGCTCCCAGGAGTCCATATACTCATAAGGGTAAACACCTTTTCGCAAGAGTAGCTTGCGCCTCTCCTCAGCTGGCTCGTACTTGGCTGTGATCTGGAATACCTCAGGTTGGTTGGCCTCTACGAGCTTATCAAGGGGAGCTAGCAGGAACTGGGCGCTGTCTATGAAGCGAAGCTGGTTGAGAGAGAAGGAGATGTATTTCTCCGTGTTGTTGGGGATACAGGATATGCGGCCCTCTACCTTTGAGATTGCCTGCATCAGCAAGTGGGAGTCATAGCCTCGTAGATTATGAAAGACCACTGGGATTACTGTGGTTTTTGGGCTTAGCCGCAGCTTCAGGTTGTGGGCGGCGCCACGGTATTTTCCGGTAATGTGGCAGTGATCGCGTACAGAGTCAAGTTTCCCTTCAACTACTAGCGGCTTTTCACACACATGACAATGGCTGGCGGTGTCGTGGGCCCTCCAGTCCTCTTGCGTCATTCGCATGAAATTGGGGTTGGCTAGAACTGTCTTGATCTTTTTCTCTTCCTCCTGGATTGCTTGTAAGAAGTGCTCTGCTGCGTTAGGCCCTCTGTACTCCACAGGGGGGGGGGGTCGGTCTGCCCATCACACCGCACCACAATGTAGCAGTAGCTGCAAGTCTCGTGGTGTTGAGTCTTTTGTGTGTTGCTTTCTGTGGGATCGAGACCGGGCCCCTCGACCTTTGTGGTCAGAGCCTCGAAGTCGGCATAGATGATGTACGGAGCCGGCATCTGCTTGTGGTGGTTCTGGAAGGTTAGCTTGTTCTCACTCTCCTCTGGCATCTCCACTCGGACAGCAGTCTGCCCGATCCCTCGACACTCGGGTCTGTGGGCTTCCAACAGGTCTTCCCTGGAGTAGCCGTGGAGACAGCGCTCGCAGAAGTGTTTATGCTCTCGATGCTTGCTCTGATCGTAGAGTAAGCGGTTGAGGTCCGTGATCCAGGTGTAGTGGAACTTGCCGGCTTTCTCTATCAGCAGTGTGTTGATGCGGGGAATGCCCTCAGGCTGTTTGGAAAGGTGATGGACTATGACACCTTTGTCCCAACCGAAGACGTTGATGGCAAGGTTGTTCTGCTTCTCAACCTTCGAAATCTGGGGGATGGGTGTGGGAGCGTCGACCCCTTTGAGGTTGTCTTTGGTTGGATACTGGCTAGGTCTGTCTACATGGTGTGTGGCAGGAAACAGCGCAGAGCGAAGTGTCCATCGTAGGCAGTGATCGTCCTTGTTTTTCACGTTTATCACAGCCTTTTTATTGCGCACCTCTGCTGGTAGTATGATGTAAGACCCACCGCGCAGGGGCTGGTACCGCGCAATGTCCAGCCAAAGAGTTTCCACTTGGTCGACCATCCACCCAGATCCTTTCTGGGTCCACTTTTCCAGCACTTCCAGAATGTGGGGAATGGCTTTGTCTAGAGCTTCGCCGATTTCGCCGGCCTGGAGAAGGGCCACCTGCTTGTGGCGGAGCACAGGGTTTGTGTACTCCTCAGAGCCATCCGCTGCGGGTTTGCTGAGCTTGATCTTGAGAGCGAGCTGGAACTTTACACCACCAAGGTCTCGCAGTTCTTCAATGAGCTTTTCACGGATTTGTAGGCGCACGCCTTCCAAGAAAGCTTTCGGGTCTGAGCCGAGTCGATGACCCTGGGGGACGTCCATCTGCCACCCCCGCAAGAATTTCCCAATCACCCACGGGGTTTGGTGGAACACTAACTTGCGGTCCTGCTTCTGCGGGGCAAACGCTTCTAAGACATCTCGCTGATAGTCCTGAATTGTTCGGACCTTCTGAGGAGAAACTGGGTCGAACTCCTCCAAGATGGCCTTCCTTTTCTTGCGAGGTTTAGGAATAGGTCGCGGCTTTCCAGGGAGCAGAGGCTTAAGTGATTCTTTCTTCACGGCTTCGGGAATGGGTTCATCGAGGATGTTTTTGACCACCCGATGGAGTGTTTTGTCAGACATTTCAGTCAAAAGCTGGTCGATGTATTCATTCATAAGATTGGTATACACCTGCCATCACATATCTCTAATAGGAAATTCATAAACCCACGAAGTGTGGAATCCGGATTAAGAAACATCTTCCACCCCTTCTCGCGGCGAATGCTCGCGCATTCAGTTCCCACATGACTCCAGCATGTGCTCTCCTTGCTCTACTCTCAGCCCTCGCCAACTTAACATTTGCCCGCCCTCGCCGCAAGCCGGGCACAGCTTCGGCTCAGACTGCGTCCCCACACCACACTTTCGACACGGGACCGGAGGCTGGCGCCCTTTGCGGATTCGAGCCAGGTGGACCTTACAAAACACACTGAGGCAGCTCGTCCCGCAGTTTATCACCTCACCAACTGTCAGCCACGCGCAGTGATTATAACCCTACATTATTAATGGTATACCTCAGTTAACGGTTATCTCTAACAGGAAATCCAAGTGCGGCTCAGAGCCTTCCCGGGGCAAACGGTCGGTGCCACGGTGCGTGCGCTTTTTAGACCGATTCTTCATGTAAGCAGAAGCGGCGCCTGTGCAAACGGCGGGTCCCACCATATGTACGCTGCGGACTAGGGATGGGAGGCCTGGATTACCTTAGGGTCTCAGCCAGTGGGGCCCAAGAATCAGTGGGGTCCAAGCGGACTGGGCTGGGAGGCGTGGTGGGAGGCGCGGCGACCTAAAACGTCCGTCTCTCTGGACCATGGTGGGGGGTCCCAGGGAGGCGCGGCGGCCCCCTAACATTTTCTGGTTCAGAACCCCGCGTCCGTTTCTGGACCATGGTTGGGAGGGCCCCCAGGGGGGTGGGGGACCCTAACTAGAATGTGGTCCAGAACCCCCACTCTCTATACTACTAAACTATTGTTTGTTGAGCGGTTAACCTTAGTTTCCTGATTTGTACCTTAAAGTGCTCTTGAAAGTGTAAATTAACACGGCCTAGCTATTGATGTGATTCTAAATATACAGGGCTGACTGAGTTTTAAGATACCTCTTAATTGTGCATTTGTCCATGTACACTTCCCCTTGCCCTCCATTGTCGTGAACAACAGAATGAGCTACTATTTTACAAGTAGCTTGGTTTTCATCAGACCCAAAACTATGGAGAAAAGCAGGCAAAGCGATTAGTAATAGTATCAATAAACTCAATACATAATAAATGTTACTTATTATTATTAATATTAATAATAGTAAATATAATAGTTAACAATAAAATATAATTATTCGCCAAAAGCGAAGTGATTATCGGCGAATATTCACCGAGACATTAAGTCGAGCCTGAGGTGAATAATAATTGTGTTAGTATAGAAAAGATGAACTTCAGGATAAAAAACCCTGTTTTATTAGTAATTCAGCATTGGTGATTTTACTTCTGCTCTCGACCAATCACAGCACACGAAACTCTATTTGCAAGTCTAAAATTATACTAATATTCATTAATGAAGAAATAGAAAATGTGTGCATGTGCACTTTGCAGTAATAGAGCACTAAGGGATTGGCAGAACACAAGAGAAGTGTTAGAAGTATGAATGTGCCTCAGTGTAAACACTACTAAGTCACTCTCTACACTGCACATTGAGGATGGGCTTCAAGTCTGATATACAACATTTCACAAATAAAACAGTCAAACCTGCCATGTTCTTATAAGAAATGTTCTAAAGAATAAATATACCTTTTATTCACAGCAAATCCCTTAAAATCATCTTTTTTCATCAGTGCCGTGTAAGACTCTCTGAATGATTTCTATGACAAAAGCAGAAATACATATGATTATGAATAAAAGATATCAAGTATGGAATGGGCTCCCTGTGGAAGCGTCACTCGAGAGCACGTGGCATTGTGTTGACATTTCGCACCTTTTAGCCACGAAGGTATATCGTCAAAATACGATTCAAAACATAACTTTCTCAAGTGAAAATAACTGATAAAGTGTTAGGATTCTTCCAGACACTAAATATACGCCAGCAGCATCGAGTTATGCATGTAACTTCACTCATGATTCGAGTCAATATTGTCACTATACTCGGGGGCGGTTGGAAATAAGTTTTATACTCCCGCCGGTAGCACGCATTCTTTCTCTAAACTAAATCGCGATATAGAGAACCCAAAGGTTGCAAGTAACACTTTACTTACCCGACAAGTTAAAGGAACATCGATCTTGTGTTCAGTCTTTCTTCGTTTAGTTCTCGCTCACTTCTCTACGTCTGCGTCATCTCCTCTGTTTATTTTAGAGGCCAAGTCTTCGAGGACCTTTCTCTGTCCTTGTTCTCGCTGTACAAAAGCTAATCGTAGCTTCTTATTCTCCTCGATGGATCGTTCCAGTAGATCCACGTATTTATCAGGGATATTAGCCATTCTTTAAAATCGTGAAGAAATCGACCATAAACAACTACCACTGAACAACGATGAATGACTCTCGATCGGTCCTCGATCGAGCGTAACGTGACACGCTTACGTCAGGACAGGGGCCTCAGGGGAGCATACCATTGGCTGAACTAGAAAGTCAAGTCACTCATTGGTGGAATCATTCCCGCCACAGACCACTCTATGTAAATTTATTTGAGCTTACCTGGAGGGAAGGCATGGTTCTCTCGCAGCGAGCAGCTTGTGATTATATTATACCTTCAAAAAGGAGAAAGCAGTGCATTTCTTATCGATTATATATGTGCTTTAAGGCTGTGTGAATGAATCGCGATCACGAAATCGAAAATACTTATGTGGCCATTGTGATGAATATATTTCACGAATTACATATTGGAGACACCGGAGATCTTTCTATGATCCAGATACACAAACGTGGACCTCTAAAGCAAGCTTTCTTCAAAAGAAGAAACGAGACAAAGCCCAAAACCAAGGCCATTTTACCTCAAAGCATGAGACAACTGCATCGTTCGCTGGCATCTTTGATGACAATCACAACACGTCAGATGAAGACTCGGATTTTGAGTTTGCAAAATGTAGGTATTACGATTATTTTGTAACAATATATCGCGAAAAAATTGGAAAATTACCGTATTTATGTAGATGTAGAAGATGCTTTTGCTAGTAATCCAAAGTCTGTTACGTTGTCGTTTCCTTGTACTCGTTGCTATAGCAACCTGAAAGAATATATTCTCTCGAAACTCTCACTTATTGTATGGAAACGTTTGCTATGAGACCATCACTACACATATACATTACTTACATTACATTTATATTCTATCTTTATGGTGCAGTGCTCAACAGTGTGACCACCATACTGTGAAACATTAATGTGGTCATCTTGAGAATAATATAAACCTATATGATCCTAATATTTTGTTTTATTTTACATTTATACAGCTGAAGTTTCATCACAGTCACCTGAAGTTGATGAACTGTCACAACAAGATAACCATAGCAAGGACAACTCTTTTCCAAAGGTTATAGATAGTGACATGGTAAGTTTAGTTTTCCATGTACATGTACATGTGTACACTGTACATGAACATGTAAGAGATAGTTACTGAGCAAATAGGCATAAGCTATACGTACAGTCCTAGGGGCCTTAGTGTGATGAACTAAGCGACTCAGTTCTCAATTCACAAAGTGATACAAGCGTATGGTACTGTACACAGTTTATTTTGAACGCTGTAATTAATAATTTATTGATGCCTGGCTGTTGTACCAGCTAGGATACAATTTCATACTCTTTTTGAATAAAACAACATGTACAGGTTCTTTAATATGTGTGGCTTATACGCCGGTGAATACAGTACTTAAAATCTTTGCAAATGAGGACGATTGTGTATCCGATTTACAGATGTCCTACATGGTAGTGGTATCTATTGTATTTTCCTCATTTTAATTAAAATTATTCACATGTGATAAGTCGTTAAGTCGTCTTACAGTGTGGACACTCAAACCATGAACACTTTGTTTTCAAACTTACTATTGCCTCATACATTTGACCTCTCAAATGGATCATTGAGATTACACAAGATTCTAAAAATACACTTAGTGATCAAAATAAATCATTTTTCTGATATCTTTGATCAATATTTATTGATGCTTTATATACACAATGTACATGTATGTGCATTAGAAAAAACAGTTTGAGTGTCCACACTGCAAATACAGGCGGGATACATTTGGAACAAATAATCTTCACTGTTTTTGACAACCTTGTAAGCAGTTGAACTGAGAAGTGTATCAGTCAGTTGACCTTACATATATGCATGTACTTGTACAATATGACTTGTTTTTATTTTCTAAGTAGTGTTTTTTGATTTTCCTTTAAAGGACAATGATGCAGACTCTCAAAGTGATGGTGTTAATAGCTCTTCCTGTGAAAGTTTGAACATAGTGCTGACCTTGTACAAGATTTATCAGAAGAAGAGCCACTTCCCCAACCAAGACAGGATAAAACAAAGTTAAAAATTATAAATTCACTGCTTCAATGGTTATTGTACTTTATTCTTATGTGGCAAACAACTTGCAAGATAAGTGACAATGGAGTAGAATGGCTGTTGCGTTTTATGTTCCAATGGTTACATACAGTAGGACTGGCATGCAACAGTGAAGTACTGAGTAAAATGGCAGTAATGTTTCCTAGCTCCTTATATCTTGTGCGTCAATTCCTGAAGTTTGATCGTGATAACTTTACCAAGTTTGCTGTATGCCCAAAGTGCTGCACACTCTATCATCTTGATGACTGCACTGTTTATGTTGGCAACCAGCTGGTGTCAAAAACATGTTCTGTGAAAGCATTTCCAAAAGGTCGCACAAAGGAGTGTGGTGCAACATTAGCCAAAAAAGTAACTCTCGCAAGTGGCAAGATCTGCTTCTATCCACATAAAATTTATTGTTTTAGCAGTATCATAAATCAACTTGAAACACTGCTCCAAAGATCTGGAGTACCAGACATGTGTGAAGAGTGGAGGTCAAGGAATCAAGGGTGACGATTTGTTAAACAAACCGAGAAATCTTGGATTTGGAATAAATGTTGACTGGTTTCAACCATTCAAACACAGAAAGGACAGATCAGTGGGTGTGATATATTTAGTTCTTTTAAATCTTCCACGTCAGGAACGTTACAAGTGGGAAAATGTCATTGTTGCTGGTATTGTTCCTGAATTAAATAAGGAGCCAAAGTCTTTAAATCCTTTCCTTAATCCAATAGTTGATGAGCTAAAGGCTTTATGGCATGGTGTAAGATTACAGAGCAGCACAAGCAAGATTCCTCTAGTATACAGAGGAGCACTTATCTTTGCATCAGCAGATATACCAGCTTTACGGAAATTATGCGGTTTCAAAGGTCACTCTGCCCACCGTGGATGCTCCAAATGTTTCAAATTATTTCCAAGCACCTTTGCGGAAAAAACTGATTACTCTGGTTTTGACAGAGAACATTGGCCTCCCGGTGACAACATTAGTCATAGAAGACATGCACAAAAGGTTAGAACTGCTCCAACAAAGACAAAGCACGAACAACTTGCTAAAACTTATGGACTTTATTATAGCACTCTGCTAGAGCTAGAATATTTCGATGTCATAAAGTTTTCGGCCATTGATCCTATGCATAACTTGTTTTTAGGCACAGCCAAGCATATGTTTAAAGTATGGATTGCAAAGGGTTTTTTGACTCCTCACTCACTTAAGCTAATGGGAGAAAAAATCAAAGCATTTGATATTGCAACAGGATATGGACGATTACCTCACAAGATATCGTCAAACTACGGCAGTTACACAGCATCTCAGTGGAAAAATTGGACTCTAGTTTCCTCAATGTTTGCACTAAATGGACTGATTCCTGATGACCATCTTAGATGCTGGCAAACATATGTGTTGGCTTGTAAGTACTTGGTCAGCCCAATTGTCAAAAAGGTTGATATCATCAGAGCTGATTTATTGTTTCTGAAGTTTGGCAAAGATGTACAGAAACTTTATGGTAATGAAATAATCACCCCAAACATGCATCTACACTGCCATCTGAAAGAGTGTGTGATAGATCTTGGCCCAGTACATGTACTTTGGTGCTTCAGCTTTGAACGATTTAATGGAATTCTTGGTGCCACACATCTCAATGGGATGTCAATTGAGATACAGTTAATGAGAAAGCTATTGGCGGGGCGATATGTTTGGAATGCAGAATTTCCTAAAGAGTTTTCAGAGAACTTTGTGCAATTCTTCGATGACCAAAGAAAGACTGTTATCGAAAACTTTAATGCACTTAATGCCACAAAGTTATTCAACGCTGCAACTTGTTACAATTTAGGAGAAGTGAATTGGAGTGATTTGAGATACTTAATACTACCAAATTCGTACAAGCTTGTGGCCATAGACTCAGATGATTTGCAACTTTTACTTTCTTGTTATAAAGTTATCTATCCACACAGCAACATAGCTTTGTCGTCACTTGCCTTATGTGCTCGCAAGTATCCCCGAGTTTCTCTTGGAACTGAAACATTTGGTTCCAAAATGGACAACAGAAATCTGCGTTCATCAAGAGTTTTGGCTTCGTGGTCAGACAAAAATGGAAACATTAACCCTTCAGCAGACGTCAGACCTGGACAAGTAAACTTCTTTATTAAACATTGTGTAGAAATAGACAATGTCCCTTGTGAACATGTTTTTGCATGCATTTGTTGGTACAGTCATGATGAGAGCAAGGACCATTTCAAGAAGCCCATTCAAGTTTGGAAGCTCAAGACATTTGACAATCCTGGCCCTTCAATATACTTACCAGTTCAGCGTATAATGCAAACTTTTGCTTGTTGTGAATCCGTACAGATTTCCGGAGAAAAGAAACTTATAATAAGTCCAATTCCAAGATTGTATTATTAAATTATTCAGAGTGAATTTCAAGAAATAAATGACTATATTTAACAATTTTATAGTAAAGCTTGGTTCAATAAACAAATTTAAAATGCAGATGAAGCCACTACAATGTATTTAAATTGATGCCTGCATACAAGGAAACCCTTAATAACATTTTATAGTAGTTTGATTACTGCTTTTTATCTTTACAATAACAGTAATAAAATAATTTCAAAAAAATGGATTAATGATCTTGCGTAAAAGTGGCGTAAACATGCAGAAGCTCGGTAGAATTTGATGTAACATTGGGTAGATGTAGTTATTTACAGTGTGGACACTCGAACCGTGAACACTTTGAGTTTTTTTCGAACTTTTTTTTTCGAACTTTCTATTGCCTCATAGCCTCTCAAATGGAGCATTGAGTTTAAATACACTTAGTGATCAAAATAAATCATTTTTCTGATCAATTTGCTCAATCAATAATCTATATATATGTGTTAGAAAAAACCTAGGTGTTCACGGTTCGAGTGTCCATACTGTAAATGATATGATAAGCTTCCACATTTATTTTAATACTAAATAATGAAAATTTACGTTCGACTTAATTGCCACGTAAATCTGGTGTAAACATGACTTTATGCCATATTTAAGTGAACCTGTAAATCCAGCTTAAGGTACTAGAACTGGCTTAAACTTAAAAATATAGTTCTATTTTTTAACCGATTTATAGTTGATTCTGAAGAAACTGAGCGCAATGTACCGTGTTATATCAACTAATTACCTTTGGAAACATAATAAAATAGCACTGAACTCTGTATCTATGGTAGCCATTTTAATTTTCTACAAACGAAATTTGATAGTATTTTAATCTCTTAATCCAATTTGATTTCGGTGAGCATTCGTGTTGTTTGTCCATTTGAATCTCTTGCCCGAACTTTCAACCGTCCAGCCACGACTCTGTAGTTCTTCGCTTCTAAAAAGCAAACGGGATGAGACTCCAACACCATGTACTGCATGTCCTTTTTGAGGATTTCCTCTTGAAGTCATTTCTCAGACGATTTATTTACGAAGATATCGAATCACATATATGACCCCGACTGACCCACCACATGTGGTTTCGTGTATCATTGCCAAACTGCGCATGTGCCATGCCGTTGCTATGGAATACGTCATTTGTTTGTGACCATGCCGTCTTCTCATGAAAGCGACACGTATACGATACTTTTCCGATATTTTCCGATATTTTTTCGTGATCCCATCGATTGAGACTCGTCGGTACAGCGTCATCAAACAAAATGGCGGCGACTACAGCAGTTATATCGATAAAAATAGCGAAATTTCAGGCGATTTTCTCGAAGAAAAGCACGTATTATGCACATCTTTCTGTGGTATATTAGTTTGTCTTCAACATATGAATATGAAACTTGGCACAATTGTAATATGGACTTCAGGGACTTCATGATAGCCAGCCCGGATCGAGATATTATATCTGACGAATTCGAAGTCCTTCGGGAAAAAATAGTCATTTTTATCGAAGCAAATAATTTTTTCACTCCGGGCTGGCTATCTTTTCTCAGTTATGATGACTTGTATTTGTGTACATAGTTGGGTTTTTTTCATGTGATTAGAAACGAAGATATTACAGATTATTAGTTTTAAAGCTCTGGGTTCCCTGTGTTGTTTTGGCACCTTAGGCGCGAAATTTATCACCTGGATTATGATTATTGGAACATAAATTTATTATAGTGCTATGATTTCACCTTTTGGGGGAATAGAATGTAATACAATTGTATTTTATTTTCTTCAAATAACATGCATTTTAGCCAGTTCTAGTACCTTAAAGGCAAGTTTAAGTTCTATTTAAGTTTAGCGTAAATCTACCGTAAAGTTCACAATGGACTTTACGCTATCTTTACGTTCACTTTATGCCTGGAATGCTTAAAGCTGAACTTTACACAGCTTTAATTATGCTTAAATGCAGCTTAAAGTTACACCAGGAACTTTAAGCAGCTTTAAGCAAAGTTTACAGTAGCTTAAATTTAGTTTTTCGTGCTGTGTAAGGGACCTGTCATTATGCCCAGGGAGGTACTCAGGGGTATCAGTGACGGGGAGGTGCGAAGACATTTTTTGGGTTTGAAATTCGCGGCTTGGGACTTTTTGGGGGTTAGCAATTTTCTAGTGGCCTTTTTTTATATAAAGATAAAAATGATATCCTACCGTTCTCAATTTTATGTAAAACGATTTCATTAACAAGTTTAAACTACGTAAATGACACGACATGACACAGACTATATTGCCTAAAGTTTTGTGACAGATGCACGATGAATACATGTAAATAGAGGTGGACGCATAAACTATCTCGCATTCTCTTGGTGTTTTTACTTTATTTATTTTTAATGAAAAAATGGACTTTTTGGGGTTACGTTCTGGTCCGTTGGACTTTTTTGTGGTCTTGTTTTTGCGTAATGGACTTTTTTTGGGTTAATAAGTTTGGCCTCATTCGCACCTCCCCGTCATTGATACCCCTGAGTACCCCCACCCCCCTGCGTCATTATGTATCGCCTTTCGGAGGATCAGTTGGAAAGAACATTATTAAATACCAAAATACTTGCGAAAAGGATTTTTTTAAATCTTTAAAAAGGCAATACAATCTTTACACAATAATAGTAACAGGCTCATAATAGGCCCGTAGCAAGGGGTGAGGTATAAGGGGGCACAATATGACATACGGCGATATAATAATACCTTAGGTAGACAGTACTACAAATAAAGATTGATTGGCGAAGTCGCAAGGTCCTAGGGGGGTGTGGGGACCCCAGGGGGGGGGGGGGGGGGGGGTCTCAGGGGTATCAGTGACGGGGAGGTGCGAAGACCTTTTTGGGGTTTGAAATTCGCGGCTTGGGACTTTTTTGGGTTAGCAATTTTTTGGGGGTTGATAAAAATGATATCCTACCGTTCTCAATTTTATGCGGAGAAAAATTGGACTATTTTGGGTTACGTTCTGGGCCTTTGGACTTTTTGGGGGTCTTGTTTTTGCGTAATGGACTTTTTGGGGGTTAAAAAGTTTGGCCTCATTCGCACCTCCCCGTCACTGACACCCCTGAGTACCCCCCCTGGGGTGGGGACATGCCCCCCGAAAATATTTCAGATGTATAGGGTCTCTGAAATAGCATTTCCTGCCTTTTGAGAGCAGTTTCCAGCAAGTTTAAATTGACAGAAAATTGATCTTGTGGCCACCCTTTTCCAAGTGATCCTCCTTACTGAAGCCCCCCAAAAATCCTCCGACCCCCCAGACGGTAAATATATGAAAATTGACATTTCAGGCCATTGGGATGGTTGCTTCTCTCGGTAAATGTCGGTAGAGCATGCATGCATGCGTATATATTCCCGATCTATTAGATCGATGTTCTATTTATGATGCATTTCGAAATCTTTACACTGATATGTATATACGACGAGATGCACACTGAAATTGATAAGACACTCAAAAGATTATTGCAAACATCATAATTGTGATTGTAAACAAAGCTGGCGCCGAATATAAATTGTCAAATATTTTAGCCGGATGACGCGACAATCGTCGTTTGAGTTGTGTCATTCTCCAACACGTGCACATGCAACACTGTCTAATCGATTATCTACCAGGAAGAAATAAATGTGCCTACTAATCGAACCTGAAACCTTTGACATGGCGTCAGAAGGACTACATCAAGTTTGTGTTTGAAAAGATCGAAAGATTCATCTCAATTTTCATGATCAAGTCGAACGTCTGTCTGGATATTCAACCACCACACTCCAATCAACTTTATATTGACCAAATAATTATATTCAAATCAACTCCAAATCGACCACAATCCAAGTTCGACTGATAATAAAGTAAATCAAAATTCAATACAATTATAGAGTTCAACATACGTGAAATTAATTTTTCAAGTTTAATTGATCAAGCTTCGATAGTTATATATTTTCATTTATTCAAGTCGCCAGTTGCCTGGCGGACACTAGTGACATTTAAACCATCGACTATGGACTGGACAAGCCTAGTTTATAATCGGTTCACACTCTTTACTAGTTGACAATCTTCGAGAAATGTAAATAAAGGTCTTGAAATCTACAATACAGCGAAGTGGGCTAATGAACGACGGAGAAAAATTAAAACTCAGTGCTTTATACTTGACCTCAGAGTAATCGTTTCTTCGCACGAATGTCTTAAACAAGCTTATCACTCGATCACTAGCTCGAAGAGTTCGTCACTAAAACAATTTATTTGAATTCCAAATAAACTTTAAAGCGGGCATTGAACTCCACTGTCGCTTTATATCAGTGACAATTATTAATCATGCCTCGAGCTAGGCTCGATCATGATCGGAGCATCGTAGTTTTCAAAAAGCACAAGTTTTACATCGGCAGCCAATTCATAGGCCTTTGGTATTTTGTTTAGAACAGATTTTTAATACCCAGATCATTTTGTTTCCGATTTGTGTTCCATAGTCATTATTATTCACGAAGTGACTCAGTTGACACGAAATGATTTCCGGTTTGACGAGTTGAGTCGACTCGAGTCAACTCGACTCGCTTCGTGGCCCCCAGCTCCCATGTCAACACACCACAGACACTGTAAGTGTTTGCTTTCAATTTACATTCTAATGAATATTAAGCAGACGAGTCGACCCGACTTAGGGCTTCACGAGTCGACTCGAGTTGAGTCGGATCGACTCGCTTCATGAGCCCTAGCTCCCACGTTAACACACCACAGACACTGTAAGTGCCTGCTTTTAATTTACATCCTTATGAATATTAAGCAGACGAGTCGACCCGACTAAGGGCTTCACGAGTCGAGTCATCCTGGATTGGTGATATACACATATGATGCACATATATATATGCATATAATTTGCATACTCATTAATATTAAGCAGATGAGTCAACTCGTCTCAAGCAATAGTCGAGTTTACTCGCATCGTGTGTATTAGTCAACCCTCGTTATCTGAACAAAACATTGAGATATTTTGACTCACAAAATACAAAGAAATGTATGGAGCTGAGTAGATGACGTCACCGACTCCTCTAAAGATTCATGAAAATATAGTACTTCCCTCTGGAATATCGAAAAAAGATTTTAACTAGTTATTATTAGACCCTTGAAGAATTATTCAATGAAGTTTCAGCTAAATTAAACTTCGATCGATTTTCGTCTAAGTAGCACTTTAAGCAATTGTTACATGTACTTAAATCACTTAGATAAACTGTTGAAGAACTCAATGCAGCAATGCGGGAACAGTAGAACAAGGTTTCATTGTTGATATATCGAGAAGCTGCTGAGATTCGCAAAAAAACAACCTTCACAAAATTTGAAATGAACTCTTCTCTCGAAATCACGATCCTACAGTTTTATATGGAAACAACAAATAACTAACTTCCCACTAACTTTCGGTATTATCAGTTCTAAAATCTAAGGTTCATTAGCGGGCACATGATAATGTCATGTTTGAGACACTTGATTGACACATGATGTACTAGCTCAATCCACACCGGGCAGAAATGTACTTTGCTTACCTTGTTGAAGAAAACAAATCATTGATGGCATTACTCTAAATTGTTGCAAATGTTGATCCAAGCTTTTTTTTGTCAATTTTAATATCCTCTGGCCCTTGTGTGTGTTTGTACAATTTTTATGTACATAATATAAGATGTGATTTGTTTTATGTATATGTATGGTTATTATGGCAATGTACTGTTGTTAGTTAATATTTGTGTTATTGAAAGTTTTTGAATGAGGTGTGGAATTATACTACTTCATCAATTGCTTTATTCTTGTGGCTACATACACTATGCTATCGTGTTGTAAATTCGTCTGTATTGAAGTAACAATAGCATCATCGGCTAGTGTTTTGAAAACCACTTATGATTGTCCTTTTTAATGTTGCTCTATTAATTGTCACTTACTCAATCGTCACCCCATTTTGAAGTTACTGTGACGCTTATATATAATTTAATAGAGGTCACGTGACATTTATTATTTTTCAAAAATTACCTTTTCTGTAGTTGTGTGGACATTTATTTACACACTTTGTGGGGACGTCGTGTAAAGAAGTGGGGACTCTGCTATGAAGTGGGAGTTGTGGGGACGTTGGCCTAAGAGTCCCCACATCTTTACACGAGAATACACAATTTATGGGGACGTACTAGGAGCAATGATGGCACATTTGGTTATTGCATGGCCTTCGGTGCGAGAGGTCCCAAGCTCGATTCCCAGTGACCCCACACCCTCGAGTTGGGCCTGATATATATATTTGATTGAACGCTAGCCTGCGTAGCTTGGCGGTCCTGGGGACAGGAGAGGGGAAGGGGGAGGGTACCATTTGATGCCCAGAATGAATGGAAATTGCATTATCGAGCTTCTAGATTTCAAACTTTTCTGGGGTTTTTATCAGCATAAAGTAGGTTGGTGTCGTCTGCAAATAAGAAAAATTCAAATTTGTCCGACGAGTGTTGTATGTCATTTATATATATTAGGAATAGCAAAGGGCCTAGTACAGATCCCTGTGGAACCCCACAGAGGATTTGTTCTTTACTTGATATTTTAGAGTTTATTTGGGTTGTTTGAGTTCTATGTGATAGATAAGATGAGAACCAGTCATTAGCTATTCCCCTTATACCATAGTGATCTAATTTACGAAGTAATATTTTATGATTTACCGTATCAAAATCTTTCTGCAGGTCGATAAATATTCCACACGAGAACATTTTTTTATCTATATTTAATTGGATTTTGTTTACAATATCTAGTAGCGCATGTTGAGTTGAATGCTTTTCGCGGAAACCATATTGCGATGAATGGAGGATATTGTTCATATCAATGAACGTTTTCAATCTGTTAAAAGTTAACTTTTCGAAGATTCGGTTTATGTTAGAAAGGAGTGAAATTGGTCTATAGTTTCCTGGATTTTCTTCATCATCGTTTTTGTAGATAGGGATAATCTTTGCGTACTTTAATTTAGATGGATAAATACTAGTTTGTATTGACATGTTCATTATTTCCGCTAGCGGTTGAGCTGTAATTGATTTTGCACATTTCAAAATTGGTACTGGGAAAGAGTAGAGGCCGTGGGCTTTATTGGATGGTAATAATGATATTTCTGTTTCTATCCACGGCGGGCCCGCGCGCTTCGTAAAACAGCACGTTCGAGTGTAACCAGCCGCCATATTGGACGGGCGCATATTTTGGGAGTCTGGGAACGAATTTCACGAGTGCAAAACGACTTCTCTTTCGGAGCCTCGTATGTCGATCGTGTTTTTCCGAATAACAATCGGAAGACAGGAAGAGACGAAGCCTTCCTTGATGTCCATTTTGGTACCAAACTCGACGGGTAAATATTGAAAAGCGATTTTATATGATTGTCGTTTTGTCCTGGATTTTGAAAAACTGAAGATTTTGATTTGAAGGGCATATTTTGACCCTTGGTAAATTTTCGCCGTGTTAATTATTTTGTAAATGAAATAAACACATTTTGAATCCTCGATAGTTGTTTGAAATTGTTATCGTTTTAGTTTTTTGAATTTAGTTTTTGATTTTCTGTCATGAGCGGTTGCTTTTGGTCAATTTTCACTACATTAACTGTAAGTTTCAACGCTGCCGCGTTTACAAGTCGCCAAATTACGAAGAGATAAGGAGTCATCGCTAATCAAAAACACTGTAATGGAAAAGTCTATTAGGCAAGAAGTAGAAAACTAAGTAAACAAAAAGAGTTAGAAAGCAAATAATGGTAAATGAGGGAGATCATTCATCTTTTTTGTGGAAGATGCATAAAAGAGCTAGTTATAGGTCTCATGTGCTGTTGGTTGTGACGCGCGAAATCAGCTCAGCAAGGAAATTTAATTTCTGAATTAACATTTTTTTCCATTTCCCTCCTGTAACTTTACTTTAGCCATGCAGTTTAGGCCATGTTGTACCCCGAACCACACCGAGGAAATGAATGTGTATTGATAAGGGTTATAATACTGATGAAAAACCTAAGCTTATCTTGTAAAGTAAAACTGTATACATGAATGTACTGTGTACAATTAAACATTGAACTGTACTGAACAATGAATGTGTATATTCGATGTAAGTTTACTAGTATGTACCATATGCCTGTGACAAATTATATTTTTATTGACATAAAAGTAATTATATTATATTGTCATTGCATGTATATAAATGAGATATTCAAAAATACAAATATGGTAGTCTGAAAACTTGATATGCTATAAACAGGCTGACATGACATAACTATTGTTTCACAGTGAAACTCTCTTCACCCCATGAACACTTCTACTGCATGTGAGACCAATACTTAGCCTGGTTTCGAACTAATAAATACCGTTTTAAATAATTCCACAGTGAAGTAAGGTAAAGTTTGATCTATTGGTGTCGACCAATAATTATTGGTTACAATTGCAACTGCAGAAATATCAAATCAACTAGTATAAGTGTGACAAGTTTTCATCTAAATAATGGTGACAGTAACTAACAGATAAGTTATCTGATTAATTATATGTATTTATGTACTCCATTTATGCTGTTATAATAATTAAATATAATTAATCCATATAAAATATCATTACATACAATACCTTGTGTACTATTTGCATAATATTTGCAGTTTAAATATAACAATAATTGTTATTTTGTTATTATACCAATCATTGCAGTAGTCTATGGATTTACATTAGGACACAAAGTCCACAAACTTAAGAGTACAAACACTTATACCATGCAACATAAATATAATAGTATTATTAGTACTAAATACTGATATTTATATCGTTTAATTAGTGCTATTTAGAACAAAATATTGCATGCATATAGTGTTCGTACTCTATTATTATAAATAAATAAATAAAATAAATACTGTCCATGTCTTGTTTTAGGATTGTGTATTCTATAAATTTACTCATATGATAACACTATTTGAGGCCATTTTCAAATATTCTGATTATACCAGTTGGTCATTTTACCTTTCCCAATATTTATTTACCTTTTAATCAGTACTGATTAGCAATTCATCTAACTTGTTCAGTTGACTGTAAGCTAGAGTGTTAGTCCACAGACAGTGACATCAAATTCAAGATTCATTGCAGACATGCATGACGGCAACTTACAGTTACAGTCTATACAATAGCATTGACTTAAATATACATGACTGGGGTAAAAGAAGTATGTTATAGGAGTGTACGTGACACAAGCAAAGTATGACTAACTTATAATGATAAGTCTGTTGTTGCATGCTATATGTTTCAGGTTGAAATGGAAGTATTCAAATACTATGGTAGTAACACTTGCTTGCCTCACAATGAGCCCTACACATAATGAAACTTGTCGTCACACTCTGAAATGTATTTAACTTTATTGAAAGTTGAGAATGTTTGTACATGTAAGTGCAGATGAATCACCTGAACTCAGAATTTGAACACCATAAACAAAGACTGAAGGGTACTGTAGTACCCAATAATTGTATTATAATTATTATTGTACTATTGCGTTCATTCCATCTGTGTGCATGTACATGTACCAAGTGTCTCCTCCCTAAAATGAGACGTTGCCATACTACTCTTCTACTCATTCCAACAATAAATGCCTAATTAGGGCATTATTGCTGTGCCTGCTAATCTTATAATTTTAATTTTAACCACCACTACTATTTAATAATAGTCAAGAACATAATGTTGAATGTTGTCGAAAACAACAAACAATAACATATATATCATCACATGTACCATCACTCAGTTGCAGAACATAGACTAATAATTTTTACTGAATTAATAAATTAATAAGCTTAAATGATTTTAAAATTATATAAGCTTATTTTCAAAGATCATACAAGTTTGTACACTCAAGTTCTTGACGTTAAGGACCTACAGTACAGTACCTAAAAGAAAAACAATACATAAAATTGTAGTTAAAACAATTACTCATGTCGCTGCATATGAACTATATAGAGATAAACAATGGTATTGTTACTGTACAGCATTGTATATGTAGTGTCATTTCATTTGCTAGATTTACCGTGAAGAGCAAAATATATTTAACGATGAGTTAAATCTTACAACATGAAACCCCTAAAATTACTGTAGGGCACAAAGAAAGAGGAGATATTTCAGAGAAACTTACCGTCTATTAAATCGAGTGTTCTTCATTGAAGTACCGAAGTATATTTCACGATCGAATAGCAGAAGTCTGTTGCTTTTTCCTTAACAAAATACATCATGGAGGCCTATTTCTTTCCCAACCATATCCAACAACAAACTCAATTAACTGTTTCACCATTCTTCACCAAAGAAATATTTTACTCGTTCATTTTCCCGTCAATTTCGCTGAACAAAATGCTCTAAGACCTCACCGCATGTTTATACACGACGCCATTTTGTTTACATTTATGCGCTAAACCGCTGGCCAATTTGTCTGGCGAACGTGACGTTTTTTCGAGGGTCTGGGCCCGCCGTGATCTCCAAAGTAGTGACAGGCGCACAATAGAATGAATTAGAGGGTCCGGGGTCATTGAGATATCTTTGAAAAGGAAGTTTAGAAGAAGGCAAAGTTGATGCTATTCTATGACCTACTGATGCAAAATGTTTGTTTAGTATATCAGATATTTCTGTTGGGTCCTCTGCTACTCCCTTATTGTTCGGTCGTTTAATAGAACTAATAGTGTGTATGTTGTTTTTCTTGTTGTGTAATAGGCCATTTATTCCTTGCCACGTCTTTTTCATGTTGTTAATATTAATTTGAAAAAAGTTATGATAGTAAAGTTTTTTGCTTAGTTTTGTAAGTTTTGCGATCTTATTGCGATATATATTATACTTTGCTCTTTCTCCTGAGTAATACAATTTGTTTTTTATTTTGATTGATTTGCGTAAACCTTTGGTTATCCAAGGTTTGAGTAATTGTTTCTTTTTACGTTTTGAGAGAGTTCTAATTGGCGGGTGCTTATTTACCACTTTGTTAATTTTACTATAGAAGTTGGAAAATAGTTTGTTAACGTCTTGAGATTCCTTATGACTAAACGTCTTTAATTGAATATCATTGAGGTCGTTTTTGAATGCAATCTCTGAGAATTGTGAGAAATCTCGGTATTTGGTTTTTGCTTTTTCACTCATGGATGCTCTTTCACATGATGGAATGATACAGAATTGTGAAAAATGATCACTTATGTCTGATACGATATTACCACTAACGATTGAATTTTCAATTGTATTGGTCAAAATGTTATCAATAAGTGTGGCCGACTTGTTATGGACTCTGGTAGGTTTATCAATTGTTGGAATAAATGCATAACTTTGTTATGAAAGAAGAAAATTATGAGCGTACTTACAAGTTTCAGTTTTGAGGAGGTTTACGTTGAAATCCCCTAAGACATATGTTGGTTTGTTTGATTCGCTATATTTTTCAAGGCTAGAGTCGAAGTATTGTTGGAAAATCTCTGGGGAGTTATGTTGTCTGTAGAGGACTCCACATATTATATTTGTCTTTTTGCTGTACTGAATTTCGATCCATAATGATTGAAAGGCCTCAATTAGAGGTTTTTTCTATTACTTTGTACTTCAGAGCATCGCTAATGTACATTCCAACACCTCCAGCAGATAGAGGCGTTGGGACGTATTCAAAATTATAACCAGGAATGGATGGATTGAAATCCAGTAACTTTTTGTTTGTTATCCTTGTCTCTGTTATTCCAATAACACTGAATCTATACTCTAGTTCATTTAGTAAATGATTTTGTAAGTTGTCAATATTATGTCTTAGGCTTCTAATGTTGTTATGAAGAAACGAAATACTGGTTGTCGAGACTGTTTTTTTTAGGAGTGAAAAGCTATGCGGCGAATAATAATTCGATCGAATTTGTTTGTTGTGGATATTATAATCAGGATTTATACCGGGATTTGTATTGAGATTGAAAAGAACTAGATCATATATACTAGTTAATTTATCTAAATATTTCTTTGAAGGGAGGCTATCTAAGTTAAGGTTGAATTGTCCATGGGCTAATGTAATATTATGCCCATGATAAGGTAGATCTAAGAATAAATTGTCTTTGAATTTAAGATCTATGAAAATTTATCATAAGCTTACTCATCTTCTCTCGTGCCTGCGTCTGGTTTACTGGTAACAATGCGTACGATTTTTAAAGTTTGAAACTCGTTAAACGTCGAAAATCGACGTAGTCCGATCTGAAGTTCCCTAATTTTCCTAAAGAGATGCATATGGTGTCTTAATATTGTCAAAGTGGTTCAACTCGAAGAATGATTACAAGTTGGAGTTTAGAGTTGGCCCTGTGCACGTCCATTCTGGCAATGGATCGTTGCCGCAACTTAGATTGAAGCAGTAGTCGGCTCGAGTACTCCGATAAGTGCACATCAGGGCCAATTTTAAACTTGCACTCATCTTCGTGTAGAGAGATATTACTTCATGTACTTAGCATGCAGTTGACCTAATATATATCCGGCATATAAACAAATGAAAATACAAAACACAGAATACAATCAAACAACAACAGAACACTATAGATTTTATGAATCATACATTACATCAACATTACATCGACCGCACAGAAAATCGACAAAAACACGAAATACCGCGGCTAAAATCGCCGAAATACCGAAACCGTCATGTGAGTGTGGCGTGGTTCCTTGATTAATCCTTTTCAAGTTGTTTCTGTGCCCTTCTTTTGGCATTCATTATCAGGTATTTGATGCTTGACCATTCTCTCTTGTCCAGGATTGGACTACTCTTCCGAATGCATCTGAGGCATGCATCCTTGCCCGGAAGATACTTCTTTGCCAAGAAGGACCCGAGATGCGTCATTACGGCTTCCTTTTCATTCTTTGTCCATAGTACATGCTTTTTCTTTTCTCATTTACCCCCTAAACGCATAAAACACAATAAATTAGAATGATCATTCATTGTTTGCAGCTAAAGTGAAAGGTGGATTGTCACTACTCTAGCTTTCACGTGGCATTCTTTATGTTACAGTCGCCTTGGCATTCTTTATGTTACAGTCACCAAAGTGTTCAGACAATATCGGATTCCGGTACAAATGTACTAACATTCCACAAACAAATTCTCATCATCTTGTGTTTATTTTTACTCGGACACTTAGGAGGAAGTCCGAGTTATAAAATGCACTTTCTTTTTACTCGGGCACTTACGGAGGAAGCCCGAGTTATAAAATGCGCTTTCTTTTTTCTTGGTAGTACACAAAATGCGCATGCGAAGTATTTGATCGTATCGGTACACAAAATGCGAAGTATTTGATCATATCGAGTTTCAAGATTACTCAGCAGATAATGTCGCTGTGCTTGCTGCATGGTACAAACTATTGATCACCTGTTTTATGACTGCCCCTGTGCCGTCACTTTTTGGAATGACCTCTCTCTTTGGGCTCAGAAAATCTTCACGGTTGAGGAAAGGCTATCTGTATATGACATTCTTTATGGTCATCGCCCAAAAGAAAAGCAATTCCATACTTTCAATCAAATACTTATCATTGCCAAACACTATATTTATACAAAGTGCCTCTTGGAGGAACATTTCCTTTTCAGTAACTTCAAGCTCTTACTACGTGAAAAAATTCAAATAGAAAAATATATTGCAATCAGGCATAATAAAAGTTCATCTTTCAATACAAAATAGAGTAGGACATTACTAAATTTATAAAAAGAAACTGAAGTAGGATTAACAGTACGTGTGTGTGTGCGTTTATGTGTGCGTGGGTGTATAGGCCGTATGTGTACAACATTTTTATGAATATTATATATACCAATTTGATGTAATTATAATAATAAAATTTCAAGGAGGATGGATAAAAAAATCATTGTAAAAAATATATTTGATGTAAATCTAGAATAATATTTGTAATGTATAATAAAGTTTGTTATTAATAAATAATAAAATATAAAATAAATAAAAATAAAATTAAAAAATGACTGCCGTCACGCTGTGGTTTCAAAAACCTGTTTAAAAGGTATCCGACAGTGCTGTATCGAGAGAGAAGCAGTTGTGTTTAATATGCAGAAGAGAAATGATATTGTATTGAAGAAACACGATTGTCTGAAAATAGTGATATTGAAGCCTTTGTAAGCTTAAATATATTTAGCAAAACGCCTTGAATTACAACGAACAAACGAAGGGCGTTATCAGAACCATCTGACCTATGCAACCTCAAGACGTACCAAGTACGTACTAATTCGGAGATCTTTATCTATGCTCACCAACACATAGTCTCCCTCGTCACGCAACTGTCATTGTCATAACGTGCATTGGACGCATGATCAAAAAAACAGGGTCAAGTATCGGATAAATTATGAACGTAACCTAATAGCGAAGCACGGTAATACTAAAAATATATTTCATTTATTCAGACCCCCTGCATGACTCAGACAAACTTTGGTTCGGATTTGATGATGAGTAGAGATGTGGCAGAAATTTTGAGTTGTTCGCTAAAATTAACCAGGAAATTATACTTATTTTAGATTAAGGGTTTGAGAAATGGTTAGTACCAAGCACTAGTTGTGCTGTTGGGGATAGTGTAAAAGCGATCGACTCCAGATATCCCGAAAAGCTACAGAAATCGCCTACAAACTAAGCGAGATATGAATTAAACAAATTGAAAGAGTCAGAATGCTGAAAGAGTCTGGAAGGAAAATATTACGCTGTGTAAATGGCTGGCAGCCGGCGAAGGTCTTCAAAATACTAATGATTATCGAATCGATAAACTGTACAAAAGTTTGTGTGTTTTGTATGACAATTCACGGACAATATCCGAACATTTTGGTGACAGTAACATGAAGTACACCACATGAGCACTAGGGGCCAATCGGTAAATTCCAAACCAATCAATAAATCAATAAAAAGATGGCGCAAATGGTCCACCAGCCGCCGCCATTTTCACTTAGGTATGATCGCGAATGAGAACTTGTGCTGCTTCATTTTTCTCATTATTTGCAAGACTAAATAACGCTTTTAAATCGATAAGAAAATCGTACAATTGAATGTGAGGTTCGTGTGTTTGAAAGAGAGAGATCTTGCGGCGTTTACATTTCCAGTTTGGAGCGCAATTCGTGTTTACATGACTGCTTTCCATTCTCGTATTTGGCTCGTATTTAGATAGCTTTATTCTAACTTTATTCTGACCTTGTTTCTGACCTAACTTTTCATTGCAAAGTATTTTAAGTAATATATCGAACAAGAATACGAGCTGTGTTTCATGCCAAGGTTTTTTAACCAACTTCAAGGTATTTGGATACCTGATGAAACACTTGTTTCTCATGTTTCATATGATATTTATCAAAATCATCAATATCAATTTATTGGAGAAATTCAATGCAAACATCTGCCAAATTTTATGGAACATGTAATTAGGATCAAGGATCTAAATTAACCGCCATCACAGTAGTAATTTTCTTTGAATTAGTAATGAGTTTAAGAAAATTAGTTCAATAATATGATTGATGCACCTGACGTCACAATATTTTTGCCAATTTTAGCTAGAGCAAAATATTAAGATCACACACACACACCTTTATTGTAGAATTCATATTGAATAAAGGAGATCTCAGCTTTTGATTTTGGACTATTAATTGAAGTGTTTTCTTACCTATAAACCAAATGCTACTTCAACAAGCAAGGCCTGGATAATGAAAGGTCTCTGTTGTAACTTTGCAATATATTTGGATTGATAACCCTGGAGAGCCACATAGTCACCTTTCTCTACTACAAATGCCTGAAAGTCTTTCTCAGAATCCAAGGATTTAAGCTGTAAATGAAAATAATGCTGAATGTTGGTATTAGATTCATTAACTCATCTCACTCCCATATCAGTTTGCTAACTTTACATGAACAAAATTATCCCCAAAGTAATTTAAGACATTTAAGAATGCATTTACAATAATTATTTTATACATACCTGTTTTACAGTATCAACAAACTCTCTATCTGCAATTACTTCAATGTTAAAATCAAGAAGATCGCAAGGCAAACCACACAATTGATAGAAAGTTGGGTCGAAACATCCAAGTCCAGGACCATCTTGCATTATCGAAATTCCCACCAAGCATCCAGTTAGAAAATACTTGTTTTCTTCAACTAATTTCAGGTTGTGACTAAAGAGCATGTGCCCTTCTGGGCCTTCTAAAAGGCAGTTAGATATTTCTTGCATAGCCAATCTATAAAAAAGAATACGCATGAGACATCAAATGAGACATCAAATTGATTAAATCAAGGTTAATTAACTATGATCGAATGAAATATTTGTAGAGGCAGTAAATGGTTTCAAGTTCAATTTGGAAAATAAATATAAATTGGAAATTATCTATTGTTTTTTTAGATTATTCATATTTTAGATGCAAATTATAGTAAATTTTATATATTATATCTTAGGTGGCCTATAGTAGGGAATCTTGAATTCTGTTTAGGTCCACCTCAGATTCATTACATTCACTGTGAATGTAATGTATTTGGAATTTGATGAAATTAAATTAAATAATTTGCACAAGTGTGTTTTTCAAAGAGTATCAAAATTGCACGAGCAAATTATTCCAAATTGAACGAGAAATCTAGCCTCTTCCGCAGTCAACCCTAGGAACGGGGAACGAATGGCTGAAGGCCGATAAGAGTGGGATCCTTGCGAGGCCGAAGGCCGAGAGGGACTTGGCCCTAGGGAGAAAAGGGAAAGAGTTGCCTGCCAAATATTGAATGGTACGAACTTGTCAATGCACCTTCTGGACTTGTCAATGTACCTGGGGTAGCCTGGGGAAATTATCGAATACCAAAATTCTTAACTGGGGGACGGTCGGGGAGGGTAAGTGCCTTGAATGTGTGGAACATGGCGGCGAGTAAAGCCCCTGTTTGCAGTATTGATTACAAGAAAGTTATACGGGATGTAAAAAAGAAAAAGTTGTACATAGAAGCAACGGAAGCCGAGGTAAAGATATCGAAAAAAGAAGACTTCGGTAAGCTTCAGGAGAGGCAGATAAAACCACAGATCGGCCTTGCAAAAATTGCAGATGGAGGAACTCCAACTAAACGTTTATTGAATCCTACTATAGTGGTAGTTACATAAGAAGTGTTATTATTACTCCAAAAGGAACCAAACGAAAGGGTAAGTAAAATTCATTATTATTTAATAAAACGACGAACTTGTAAAATAAGCTTTAATACCAACTCTTGTCTATACTATTCTAAATCGTACACACTACAAATTCAAGATGTATCTCAATGCCATACTAGAGACTAATGTAATGGCGAACTGACTGTCAAAGAAATATGGAAACATCTGGAAGAGGTTGCAGCGAGCGTGAAACGGATCGAACACGTAAAAGTTTTAAGAACGATTTCAAGCATATTTGCAACAACGCTAAAACGTGTATATAGATTTTTAGTTCCACTATTAATTGAAACAGAGTAAAGCTTAATCATTAAAAATAAGCCATCCTTTACTTGCAGGGGTTATTATAGTGGCTTGGCTTTAAGTGACTTAGAACTAGAATGCGATACAAATATTCAAGATAAGCTTGGTAAAATTCCACATAACATAAGCTATAAAGCATACTGTAGTTATTTTTTATAGTAATCATTTATCATTGTTTAGATTTTGAAGTTCCTTCTGTTGTTACAAGTCCACACTGTAAAGTAAGAAAAGGTAAATTATAATTCTAAATGTATGAGGTCAATATAACATATACATGTAATAATAAGAATAATAAGAATAATATGGCGTTCTTGTATAGCGCATTTCACAATCGTCCTAATGCGCTTTACCTCCGACGGAGGACTTTTGGGGGGGCTGCATATGATAGGCGCCTACGGCAGCCGAGCAGCTTACAATCATGAGGAGTTAGTACGTTGGTATGTTATGCCTCCAATGTAAGTGTTCTAAAGCCAGTTTTGTCAAAAAAATAAACAAAAAAAACTTTAACCCTGGCATTTTATTGTCTTTCAGAGAATGAAGATGCTATGTCGAAACATTGCCTCTGAAGTTTTTATGTTCAGGTAATCTTTACATTTCGATTAGTTTATTACTTCTATACTGTATATACCATAAACACTCGATTATGCCACTCTTATAACCTGTCCCAAATACGCCCCTCTCAAATGAGCCCCCTCCCAAATAATCCCCCTTCCCAAATAAATCCCCTCCCAAATAAATCCCCTCCCAAATAAGCCCCCTCCCAAATAAGCCCCCCTCCCAAATAAGCCCCTTCGTCCACAAGGTCAATATCATAAATGTAATGTTGATGATGTATTGATTTGTTGCAAATAATGCTTTTTATAGCTACTTTATTTGATATATTTTCAGACAAAATGGCATCTGCACATCAGATGTGCCATCTGTAATGTGAAATGTACCACGGTTTCTGCAATTGTCACATCCAAATGCACAGAATTCTCAAAAATATTGACAAGATCATTCAACTGAGAGCACTGTGTATCAAATACTTCACTCTGTTTGCCAAACAATTTGTAAAGTACTGCCTTATCAGGATAGTTGAAATACAACCGACAGGTTGCAGAGATTCCATCACGTCCTCCTCTACCACACTGCTGGAAGTATTCATCTATTCATCTATGGGAATTCGGGCATGCAGGATGAAGCGAACATCTGGTTTATCTATTCCCATCCCTAAAGAAGAATTGGCAACAATGACCTTGACTTCCCCAGACATCCACTTACTGTGACTGGAAGCCTTCACCTCTTCTGACAATTGCCCATGGTATTTTACAGCAACAATAACGCTCGTGGCCTCCTAAATTGATCGTTAATTCTTCAGTCGGTTTTACTTCTGTTGTCAATCCTTCAACTAGAATGGACTGTTCAATGGTACTTTCGTCCATAAAAAGCATTTTCAAGTGATAGTTTTTTTTTTTTACGGCGACGAGAGAGTCTTTTTAAAATCGTCACTAATCCTGTGGAATCCTGTGTGTTTACGCTGAAAAAGTATTATGCAAATTTTTGTGTACAACCACATACGTCATTTCTGTGACGTCACAGCGTTTGGCCGAGGTAAATGTCGCACTCAAAATGGCATATTCAATCGTGAATATCTCGAAACATATTGATCCGAATTCAAAAATTATTTTTTTCTTTTAAAAGTAATTCAAAAGTCTAACAATTTATAAAATAAAAATTTTCACTGCATATACACTTTAAGGCAATCAGCGATGAGCAGCTAATATTCTTCACCATTTTCCCTTTTGCCTCTGCATAGAACTGGCATAGTGTTTTGTCAAGCTCGTCGTCGTTCATTTCCTCAATTTTGTCGTTTTGCCATCTCTGTTGACAACAGTCTAAATCAGTAAGCGATACACGAATTATTATTAATTGATAATGATTAGAAAAGAAACCATTATTTGAAATTATGAGTTTTGAATCCAACTGATGGAAAGTAAACAAACATGGCACGCTTAATAAAGCAAGCGACGCAAACAAATTGTAACGAAAATACAATGTGTTTTTAACGTCAGTTTACTTTTACTAGAAAGCTAATCAATTAAGACAAAGAGTAAGAAAACATAAATTTTATTATTACCTTTAAAGACGGTCATTCCCCACGAAGTGTTGTAAATCGTACTTTTGGATTGAGCTTCGCTCACTATCTTATCCATTTCCGTAGGATTGAACTCCACAAACCGAGTTTTTTTTTGTATTTGGCTCATGGTTTTCTTGACTTTTATCGCTGCTGTTAATGTTTTGGGGGATCTCTTCTATATCACAATCTAATTACTCGGGCCCTTCCGAAGGAAGCCCGAGTAATAAAATGGGCTTTCTTTTTCTTTTTTTCATGGTCACGGAATGAAGAAAAAATGCGAAGAATGAAGAAAGAATGCGAAGAATGAAGAAAGAATGCGAAGTATTTGATCGTATCGAGTTTCAAGATTACTCAGCAGATAAGGGAAAACAAACGACACACAGGACTCAAGTAGATTTGAATCTTAGTTTTGAAAGCAGCTGTAGATCTTCAAGCTATTAAAGGTCAGGATTCTAGTTGATCGTTCGACGATGAAGCTAAGGCGTGTTTGTTTTTGTTATAAATGAAACGACATCTTTCAGAGTGGGCCCACGCGAACACGAATCGGCGTATGCTTTTGTCTGTGAAATGAGCGTCTTTAAAGCTCGTGCTTTATCGGCTGTTGTACGATGTCGTTCCACGAACTCGAACTCATCACAAAATGAATTGAAAAGCAAACGAAATGAACTCAAAAAGTATCATGACCTCGCTATGTTGTCATGTTTGTTGCTAATTGTAATAGTACGTGTACAGCTATGTCCTTGAGTATTTATAATTAAACTCACGACCAGCGATGTAACCGTACATCTATTGGCCAAAAGCTATATGTACAGAAGTCATGCAAACAGTCGAGCCAGTCGAGCTATTTTCAGTAACTCATGATGGATGTTTATTTCATTCCACGTTTGCCAAAAAATTTTTATAGGCCATGCCGTTAAAAACCCGTTAGCAACTTCGTCGAGCTTCGACAGATCATAGTCTGAATCGTCTGGATTGTATATTATTATGTCTCTGAAGCTAGAGAGCGAGGGTTTGATTTTCCAGTAGATTTTGTTTTGATAGCTAATCTCGCTTTGCTTGCTGCCTGACTGTCGTCACGCGCCGTGAAAAACCGTTTACATTAAAAGTATCCGACAGTAAAACGAAACACATTTCTCAGATATATAATGATGGATGTTTATTTGATTCGACGTTTGAAAAATTCAGAAGGAAAAGAAATCGTACTTCAAAACTTCATCAAAGCAAAGGCGAGCAAGGTCAATGTACGAAATTTGGGATCATGCCAAAGTAGTTTTAATAGCCTATTTATATACTTGTTCTATGCTCAAACGGGTCAAATAGTTCGCTCTTGTTATAATTAAACTCACGACCAGCGATGTAACTACATCTATTGACAGAAAGCTATATATGTACAGAAGTCATGCAAACAGTCGAGCCAGTCGAGTTATTTTCATGCAGAGTAACTGCTCATGATGGATGTTTATTTTATTCCACGTTTGAACAATTCAGAAGGAAAAGGAATCGTAAAAATCGTACTTCAAAACTACATCGCGTAGCGCTATTTAAAACAGAATTTCCACGCTCAAAACAGGTCAGTAAACGGCAAAAATACAATCGAAATCAAAACGTCCTTAGATTACAGAAGAAGACGCTCAATGAGCGTATAGTCGAGCATTATGACAATGATAGTTGCGTGACGAGGGAGACTATTTGTGTCGGTGAGCATCGATAAAGATCTCCAACTCTTCGAGGTACGTCTGTATTACGTCTTTAAACGTACTCGAGGTCACTTGAGGTTTCAGGTTCGCCACAAACGGGTCGAATTTTAGGTGATGCTACTAGGGCATTTAAAATTTCGGGGACGGTAAAAATTATTTGTTGAGCGTTTTCGAAAGGGCTGGTACACGAACTCATCAAAAGCAAAGGTTTCGGTTGGCTGAAGACGGGGGCGATGATATCCGAACGCCTAATGAAGTAATTCCGAAAGTATGATTCGCTCAAACGAGTCAAATAGTTTCTGAGTGTATATCAAACTAAATCCGAAGTATTGTTCGCTCTAGGTTCGAAGACTAGAATTGCTGGGTCATCGTTATGTTAATAGAAGTGCTAACTCATCGTTCCAATCTCCTTTGTCACGCAAATGTCATTGTCATAATGCCCGAGTGTACGCTCATTGAGCGTCTTGTTCAGCTAAAATGTATCCAGTTCAAATGATGGAATATTTGAAAAATAGTCTTCGTCAATTTTTTTCAAGACCGACTTGGTGAAGTATTCGTCGTTGTCATGGAAACATGGTTCTGTACTGTTACAGAAAACGGGTCTCGACCAACAAGAGCGCGCGTTATATACAAGTTATTTTATCAACAATGCCGGCTAAAACAGCTTGATAATAATAATAATAATAAATAATAATTTAATATTTATATAGCGCACTCTCCAGAATGCCCAAATGCGCTTTACATATATACAATTCAAAAAATCTAAAACTAAGAATGAGAAAGAAAAAAATATATATCTAGATGTTAAAATATGAAGAACAATAATAAATGCTAACTATATAATAATGAGGCAGACATTTTACTTTGTTTTTAATAGTTTGTGCAAAGTCAAACTGTTCAAAAGTCTTATTTTTGGTGTTTTGGCTGATCTATAACTATATTTAACAATTATTTGGCGAAGCCGAAGTCGGGATATATAGTGGTGAATATTTATTATTATTATTATTATTATTATTTAACTATGAAAATCTGCGATAAAATGTTCTTAAAACATTTTAAATGTTAAAGGAAACTATCAACATTCTTGTCAACAAAGCTTTTGTAAATGACTGGTTCAACAACACCTACAATCTGAAATTAAAGAAAGATCAACTCGTTAAACTCCTAGAAATAGCAACAACCAATCAACTTTTCCAGCTTAATGGACAACTATACGAGCAGGTGGACGGCGTTGCAATGGGTTCTCCTCTTGGTCCCCTAATGGCAAACATCTTCATGTGTTCTCTCGAAGATAAGCTGACAGAACAGAATCTGGTTCCCTCATTGTATCGAAGGTACGTTGATGACACCTTGGTAATCATGCCTTCACATCCAAGAAACTAGAACACGATCTGAAAGCTCGAGAAGTAAAGCCGTCTATCATTAACCAACAATGTGTTGTCTATAAATTTGTATGTGATCTGTGCGATGCAGATTATGTTGGTTATACCACTAGACACCTTTACCAACGAGTAGCTGAGCATAAGCATTCCACCATTGGTAAATACTTCCAAGCAGCACATGGCAGCCACACCGATGTCGACCAATCACAGTTCCACATTCTCAGGAAGTGCAAAGGAAAATTTGACTGTCTAATCTACGAGATGTTGTTCATTAAGAAACTGAGACCCAGTCTAAATATACAAACGGACTCCGTGCGTGCTAAACTCTTTGTTTGACTTTAGTACTTTTTTGTATAATCAACGTTATTGTTTTTATTGTTATATATCTATCTTTCATTTTCACTTTACTTTACTTGATAATGGCGTTCAGTTAACGTCGAAACGTTGTCTATATTATATATTTTATAATGTATTTTAAGAACATTTTATCGCAGATTTTCATAGTTAAATGTTTAAATAAGTCTCTCCTTATTATTATTATTATTATTATTATTATTATTATTATTATTATTATTATTATTATTATTATTATTATTATCAAGCAGTGAGTCCTCGAGCTGCAAGGTACATGTCCACATATATTCACCATTATCCATTTCAAGCCTGAGGCGAATAATTATTAATAATAGACAATTATTGTTTTAAAGTGTATATGCAGTGACAATTTTTATTTGATAAATTGTTAGACTTTTGTATTACTTTTAAGAGAGAAAAATAATTTTTGAATTCGGTTCAATATGTTTCGAGATATTCACGATTGAATATGCCATTTTGAGTGCGACATTTACCGCTCGGCCAAACGCTGTGACGTCACAGAAATGACGTATGTGGTTGTACACAAAAATTTGCATAATACTTTTTCAGCGTAAACACACAGGATTCCACAGGATTAGTGACGATTTTGAAAAGACTCTCGTCGCCATAACAAAAAACTATCACTTCAAAATGCTTTTTATGGACGAAACTACCATTGAACAGTCTATTCTAGTCGAAGGATTGACAACAGAAGTAAAACCGACTGAAGAATTAACGGTCAATTTAGGCGGCCACGAGCGTAATTTCACTTCAATGAATGACATAACCGTACCACTAGTTTCGTCTTCTGCTTTACGGCATAAGCTATTATAAGAGATCCAAACAAGGACTGATCAAATCCAGGAATGTGGATGAGTTTTAAAAGTGAAAATATGTAGCTAGATTGTTCGCCGACTGAGCATGATACTGATACGGCAGTTTCACATAAGAAATCATGGCTCAAATTTAATAGTAGCTGTCGCTAAAATGTAAACAAACCCGGACAAACTATCCAGCCGTGCCGGTTTTACTACACGATTCATTTTATTATTTACCGTATTAACTTTATATAATACAGTATTAAACTTATTTTCTCTTCAATGTTTTATAATATTAGTTCTAGGATCCAGAGATTTTGCCTCACACCACAATTGCACAAACAACATAAGCCTTTTAATATCGTTTAATATACGAACATAATTTAGTTTCACCCATTGATACGATTGAACCAGCACAGTCCACAGTCGGAACGGCATCTCTTTTTAAAATTCGCCTCAACTTCTTTGATGGATTGATGTTGATGCTGGTTTAAGGCGTATAGAACACGTTCAGCACAGGCGTTTAGGTGGGCATGAAATTTGTTCTGTGTCTTTGGAGAGTTCAAGAACAGTCAGAGTCCAAGAACGCCTCAGACTCTCATCCTTTATAGGGAATACATATGTGCATCGACACACTACGTGACTATTATTCGTGCAGCTTGTGTTGTTGGGCACTCCCGCCATATATTACTAATATTTACCTCCTTGCTTCGCACCGCTCTCCTTCACTACACTGGCGTGGGCATTTTCTACAACACGGTACAACTGATTACCAATACGTCCTGGATTTGATCAGTCCTTGTTTGGGTCTTTTATAATAGCTTATATATTTGCAGAAGACGAAATCGCACTAGTAGCTACTAGTAGTAAGCTTTACTTCATTGAAGTGAAATTACGCTCGTGGCCGCCTAAATTGATCGTTAATTCTTCAGTCGGTTTTACTTCTGTTGTCAATCATTCGTCTAGAATGGACTGTTCGATGGTAGTTTCGTCCATAAAAAGCATTTTCAAGTGATTGTTTTTTTTTATGGCGACGAGAAAGTCTTTTCAAAATCGTCACTAATCCTGTGGAATCCTGTGTGTTTACGCTGAAAAGGTATTATGCAAATTTTTGTGTACAACCACATACGTCACAAGACCGAAAATTAGTCACCAGGCTCCTGAGACATAAAAAGGGTCAAATGAGGCTCACAAAACCGGGATTTTCGTTGAGTTTTATTTATAATTAGCCAAAATTGTTATTTTTTCCATGAAAGGTATATAACAACGGATGATTTGATACAATAAAAATTTTCACTGCATATACACTTTAATATACAGCTAATTCAAAAACAAAGTTTTCCTAGCTTTAATTGCATATTGTATTCCCAGATTGAAGTGCATTGTGGACTGATCATTACATTTGTTTGTTTGCATTTATTGCCGAAACTGAGGTCATGGTTGACGGTTGACTTCCCTGATATTTAATTGTTTGAGGGTTTTGGAACCCATAATAGAAGAAAACACATAATTCGTAGCGACCACTGTAATGCACTTCAGTCTGGGAATGCAATATTCAACAGAACCTAGGACAACACTTTTTGAATTAGCTGTATACAAACCAGTATATATCATATAGCAACCAGAAAAAAGCGGGCACATATAGCCAGAAAAACGCCGGGATTATTGTAGCGTGCCGCCATATTGGACGGGCGACAACTTTGGGAGACTGGGGACGAATTTATCGAGTGCAAAACGACTTCTCTGTCGGAGCCTCGTATATCGATCGTATTATTCCGAACAAAAAACGGAAGATAGGAAAAGACGAAGCCTTCCTTGATGTCTATTTTGGTACCAAACACGAAGGGTAATTATTGAAAAGCGATTTTTTTTACGATTATTGTTTTCGCTTGGTTTTGAAAATCTGAAGATTTTGATTTGAATTGCATATTTAGACCCTTGTTTTATTTTCGCCGTGTTAATTATTTTGTAAATGAAATAAACGTAGTTTGAATCCTCGATAGTTGTGTGAAGTCGCCTTCTTTTTAGTTTTTTGAAATTCTTTTTGGATTTTCTGTGCTGAGCGGTTGTTTTGGTCAATTTTCACTATGTTGACTATAAGTTTCAACGCTGCCGCGTATTCAAGTCGTCGCTTTTACCAAAAGAAAGGGCATCATAATTTATCAAAAACACTGCCGATGGAAAAGTCTATGAGGGAAGAAGTGACAAAGAAAACAAACAGAGTGAGAAGCCAAGTAGTAATGGTAAGGGAAATATTCTTCATCTTATGTCAGTGGAAGAGGTATAACAATGCTAGTCCTAGATCTCGTGTGCTGTACGTAGGTTGTGACATGTGAAATCAATGCTTTGTATTTCAGAATTAGTAAGTTTAACTTTAGGCCATGTCAGTATACCAACTGGCCCACACCAAGGAAATGAAGGACAATATGAAGGTGTATTAATATGGGTCTTGATTGTAAAATAAGAGAGTATGCATGTAATGTGCATGCATGTAAACAATTGAACTGTAAAGAATGATGAATGTACTGTGTATATTTGATGTACTATAGTTTGCCAATAGAATTGTGATCGAATTACAATTTTATTGAAATAAAACTATTTATCTTATATTGTCATTTAATTTACATTAAATGAGTAATATGATAGTCTGAAAAAAATATTACAAACATGCTGACATATATGTATTTAAGTTATATAACTATTGTTCACAGTGAACAGTGAGAACAACACTTAGCCTGGTTTATAACTATATACTCTTTTAAATAATTCCACAGTTATATAGTGAGAAAGGTGACGTTGGTATCGATTGGTGTCCAATTATTATTTAGATACATGCAAAGTTCTGTATCCTGCGATATATATTTTTCTACTCACCCAGGAAGGTAGCGAGTAGAAAAAAATCCCTGGGTAAAAGTTCTGCAGAAATATCATACCTCATGGTTTAAGTATATGACAAGTTTTTTTAAATAATGGTATTAAACACTATAATTGAACTCACATATAACAGCATAAATGGAGTACATTTTAAATAATTGCATTACATTTACTACCATTACATAGAATACATTGTATACTAGAGCACATGCAAAGTTCTGTATCCTGCGATATATATTTTTCTACTCACCCAGGAAGGTAGCGAGTAGAAAAAAAAATCCCTGGGTAAAAGTTCTGCAGAAATATCATACCTCATGGTTTAAGTATATGACAAGTTTTTTTAAATAATGGTATTAAACACTATAATTTAACTCACATATAACAGCATAAATGGAGTACATTTTAAATAATTGCATTACATTTACTACCATTACATAGAATACATTGTATACTAGAGCACATGCAAACACTTAAGCCATGCAACTACATGTAAATAGTATTAGTTATTACTAAATACTGACATTTATATTGTTTTCTACTACATTGTTTAATTAGTGCTAAGTACAAAATGTTGCATGGTTTTAGTGTGTCTAATCTATTGTTAAATACTAAATAAATAAAATACAGTGTCCTTATTTTCAACCACTTTCAAAGTCTGAATATACAGGTCATCTTACCTTTGCCAATTTCTAAAATAACTCATATTATGAACCATGGGCTAATTTATCAGTACTGAGAATTCTTCTAAGTTGTTCATTTGACTCTAAGCTACAGACAGGGTTCTTCCCCCTTAGTCCATAACAGACAATGAGATTGAATTCAAGATTCATTGGAGACATGATGGCAACTTTCTGATATGCAGTCTAAACAATAGCATTAATTAATTTAAATATACATGACTGGGGCAAAAATAAGTATTATTGCAGTATGGCGCAAGCATCACCACCTTTAATGATTTACATACATGTATGTCTGTTGCATACTATTGTTTTAGGTTTAGACGGAAATATTCAAATACTTTTGACCTTGTTTGTCACACAGTGAGACCTACATAATAACGTTCATGTAAGTTCAGAAAGTTTGTACGTGTAAGTCAGATCAGTCACCTGAACTCAGAAGTGGAACATATAAACAAAGAGAGAATTTAAATATACATGACTGGGGCAAAAATAAGTATTATTGCAGTATGGCGCAAGCATCACCACCTTTAATGATTTACATACATGTATGTCTGTTGCATACTATTGTTTTAGGTTGAGACGGAAATATTCAAATATTTTTGACCTTGCTTGTCACACAGTGAGACCTACATAATGAAACTTGTCATCACACTCTAAAATGCACTCTAACGTCCATGTAAGTTCAGAAAGTTTGTACGTGTAAGTCAGATCAGTCACCTGAACTCAGAAGTGGAACACATAAACAAAGAGAGAAAGCTAGTAACCAATAATTATTGTACATTATTAGTATTATTGTAGTATTATTGTGTTTGCACCGTCCATGTGTACATGTATTTACATGTACTTGGTTACTCCTTATTTGTATTCGTGAAGATAAATTACACACTACTCTTCTGATCATAACAGCAACTAAATTTTGATGGAGATCAGAATAGGATTGGCCAAGTTTGGACATTGTTATTGTCCTGCAAATACATTATAATCTGTTGGAAACAATAACACAGATCATGTACATGTACCTCAGTTGGATAAATTATAAGTTTTATTGAAGATATATAAACAAAACTCCAATGCATGTAATAATTTAATTATGTATTTTCAAAGATCATACAAGTTTGTACACTCAAGTTCTTGATGTCGAGGTTCTAGAGTACCTAAAAGAAAATATATATAACATTGTAAAAACCACTCATATCACTCAATGCCTAATTGATTGATTTCTTTGATTAATTTTATTTAGAGGTAAACAATGTATAATCTGTGAGGGCATTATTTTATATTTATGTAGCATTTTGCTCGATTATCTTACATTTACAATAGCAAAATGTTTTACTGATGAGTCAAACGTCACAACATAAAAGCCCTAAAATTACTCTAGGGCGTAAATAAAGAAATATATATTTATTTCAGCGAAACTTAAGCTTACCATCTAATCGAGTGTTCTTCTGTTGCTTTTTCGGCTAGATTGCAGAATACCCTACCACGCTAACTGTGTTTGGCGTAGCCACAAATGGATACGCGTCATTCCGTATAAAGTCTTACCATGATATAAATTAATACTATATCAGTATTGTTTGACTATATCATATATGAACTGGCTACGCGTGCAACGCGTCAACTATATTGCATGAAATGTCATTCATGATAGATTAATGTATTTTATTTTTAGGGACTTGCTACGCGTGCAACGCGTCAACTCGTCAAATACGTTTCACGTAGTCATCAAATGGATATGAAGTCTTTTAGTGAATATATTTTTTCTTGATTGATGTGTAGTTTCAAACCGAAGTAATATAGCATAACAGTATGGGAATAAAATCCAATACTTTTCTTCACATCAATCATGAAGAAATCCCAAAGCAAAACGCTTGTAGTTTGTAAAATTATATTTATTGGAAATTGGCATTATAAGCAATATAAACGGCTTCTTGTAATAATGAGTGTTCATTTTTATCTCATCAGACCAGTTCTTCTTATTTTTCTATACATAACTTCTGAACTGTTACAATTGGTGATTTATTGACTCTATATACAACAAAAATAGTCTATTTCACACTTATTTTAATTAATCGAAAAAGTCTGAGGCCACATGACCTCCACTTACTAATGCACGCTTCAGTACTCGCCCAACTGACGAATGGACTGGAAGTGAGCACATGGGCATTTTGTCTGCGCATGCGTGAAATGCCAACATGAACACAAAGACCCTCTGACACGCGCATATATCCCGCGCTAATTTAAATAACAGGAATAACAAACATGATGGTGAAGTTCTATCTCATATATTTATTTATTAACTTGTCTATATGAATATATACAACTCAGAAATGATGGATTCTATTGTATCAATGATGAAGGCATGCTGCAGTTCTCATAACAAGTATTTACGATGCATTATGAGTTGCATATTGCAAGGTGACGGAGGTCCAGACATGACAAGCTAAACTGACAATGGCTGCCGTCTTCGATGTATACATGCACTTTGAACATTCATAGCAGGAGCTATACATTTTTTTAAAGTCATTTATTGTGATTAATGGAATGACTATTGAATAATCTTCGCTTCCGCAACATTAAGCAGCTTGGGGGTCGGTAGAAATCGAAAGATAATTTGACTTGAATGCTTGGAGTCCACATTTCTGCTCGTCGCGAGTCCCGTAAATGGTAAGCAAAAATATTGCAATGCAAAACAGTGGAAACAAGTTTTAATTTTCTTAACAACTAATTTTTCTGCAAAGTCTGTTCTCTCATTTATACTTTCAAAGACTTAGAATAAGGAAATAGACGAAGATATAATAGAACCATGGCTTCGAGAAGTAACACAAAACATCAATTCCGCCATTACACTGAGTATAGGGTGAGAAGAATCTATTTAATCTGACAGCTATGCATTTTTTGAAGCCCCATTCTCTAAAAAAACTGAAATTATATAAAGGAATGAATACTGTGGTAATTATCTCCAACTTGGGGGTCGGTAAAAATTTCAAGAAATATCTCGTTAAAGTTCGACCTAAATTGAACACCTCTACATATTCACCGGGCCATAGCTCGAAATCGCGTCCACTTGAAAGACCATTTCATTAAAATTCTAAAAGTTTACTTTCATCACAATTACCAAGCGTTAATCCACTGCTCTAGAATACTTGATTGTAGAAATAATTAACGCTGAACATTCAACTCCAAACACCACAGTCGCATTTCAATGTAAAATATCTCGCCATCAAAAGAAATAACAGCGGCCAAACATATATCCAGGGGAAGAAGTGTTTATCGTCTTTAAAAATGAGTAAACTTCCATAACTTTTAAACTTTAGAAACGCGTAGATCTCCGACCAAAAATCCCTAAAATGAGCTATCACCTGACAAATGCATCAGACTTCAATGTTATTCTACTTTGTTGACGCATGCGCAGACAAAATGCCCATATGCTCTGGAAGTGCTTATTTTGTGGTATATACATCTCTGGCTACTAGACTTCCCGCGGACTCCCATGCTATCACAGCTGGGTCTTTGTTCACAAACATTTCTGATGGTCTTGGTTGCCGTGGCACCCTCACCGATGCCAAAGGACGAGAGTTCCTCGGCAGCAGCTTTGAATTCCTCTAGGGATGTGCTTCGAAGTGATCTTGGACCGGACTGCTTCAAAGTACGAAGAGTTATGATGTCACCATTCAGATTTAGAATTGCACTTTTGAGGTCCAAAGGGGTGGGTTGGGCTTTTTCCTTGTCCGTACTGCTGGTTAAAATGCTGTCAAAATGTTTGCCATACAATATTCAATAACATTGAATAAATATGGCATTTGTTCATTGAAGTGTCAAACTGTCAAATATGCAAGTGACATTATTACCTCAGTGGCTATGTTTTTTTGTGAAGTGGCAAAATGCACAAACACTTCTGCGCGCCTCACTGATACCTCCTGAATCTCAATTGGCGGTGCATCTGGCCTCTGTCCATCCACAAGTTACCCGGCGACGTAATTGAAAATGTGGATCGCGCCAGCACTTCTCTTCAACAAATCTAGGGTCTTGTTTTTGGGGGAGGACTTCCTTCACCAATTGCTGTGTTTATCTCATTTATTTCCTGTTTTTGGAGGTCAGTTAGTAGTATTTGGGCAGCATGACTAAATTCGTAATTCTGGTTCCTGTTCTCTAAAACGCGATGTACTTCCAGAAAGATGTCTGTGGTTGATTGTAATGATTGTGTTTTTAACCATTCCAAAGCTTCGTCTGACTCGGTAACGGTAGGACGGAGACACGATGGAAATACTATTAGGAATCGATCTAGAAGGCCATCTCCCTGGTTCATGCGGGTGATTAATCTTGCAGCAAACGAACTTGAGTTGCGCCTATTATGCTGAAGGGAGTATTTTCTTTAATCACTCGTGTCTTCTCAGTGGCGTATCTGTACGATGCTCGTTCTCCCGAGAACAGTTCGCATAACAACTGTGCATCGCCTGTTGCGTTCTCCTCATCCGACTGTAGAGCTATATCTAGCATCAGTACTAGTACTAGTACTACAGGTAGCAATGTTTGGCGCAGACTCTGCTGGCCATAGGGTTTCAATATTAGTGGTGGCAAAACTTTACTTTACTTTTCCTATATGCATGACAAATACAATACATTGATTTTATTTACAAAGATGTATGTTTCAATTTATATAACAACATGTTTATACCTTCTTGCCGATCCTCCTCAAATAATTCCTACAGTTTGCAAGTGCATCTGACAGTTTTGATTTGACTATGTGGCAATAGCCTTTCAATTGAGGGCAAAAACCCAAGACCTCAAAACATATATAAAAAAATATATGTAATAAATATGAAGTGGTATCATGATCATTGTACTAGATTCGACTCAAATATTAAATCAATGGCTTTTTGTGGGAAAACTATTATATAAAGGGTTAAGTATAATACACTCAGGAATTTGTAATATTTGCATACAAGCTGCATGTTACTTGCGTCTGAATCAAACTTCACCCATCTAGTGGACGAAATGTCACTAAATGCAAGGCATTCTTGCCAGATTCCTGCACGTCTGGCAGATTCCTTTTATGCAAACTGAAGACAAACATAAAAGACATTAGAGACTTACATACTTATACAAAGACTTATATACTTAAATAAATAAAGATACACCCATTATAATGCGAGTACATTGTACATTAAACAGCCTCAGGGTACTGTTAAATAAACAAATGTACATTAAACAGCCTCAAGGTACTGTTAAATAAACAAAGCAGCTTTTAAAAATCGATAATTTAAAAATATATAAGCTGCATTCGAATTCGTAAAAATGTCCTTCTGTATTCGACAATCGCTGAATCAATCAATAAAATCGACAAAAATAGTCTCCTGTTGTCGTTGGTCTTGCAATCCCGGCCTTCAGCCGTTATTTTCACGTGGTTAACTTTTGTAGAGCGATTTTGTAGAAGGAACGAGGAAAATGCAATCTAAAAAAAATAAAGATGAATTGAATACATAAAGCAAGAGTACACACCTTAGAGCATTGATGATAAATCAAAATAAAGTTGTAAAACTATACAGCGAGTACTGAACAGTACTTATTTAGCAGATGTATTGACTTTACTCTAATAGCTTTACGTAAGCCACGTCACTACTCCATGTACATGTAAGGGCTTACTGACCAAAAGTTACATTAAGCCTGGAACTCACTAGCGACATAAGCACAAGCAACATACACAGACTCAGGACACCATTTATGCAATAGGTGTGACAAAAGACAAGCACCGTTATTGAGCTATGCATTACTGAGTAGACCTGTGTATGTTGCATGTGCTTATGTCGCTCGTGAGGACCAGGCTTTAAAAAGGAATAAGGGCAAGGAGGGAATAATTCAAGGTTAAAAATGGGATATTTCAGAAAAAAAAGACCTTTTTATCATCCAGTTTTGCAATGAAAATATTATTTTCACCCTTTACCAGATTGGCTGTTTGTACACTTTGTGTTAGGATGTGATCACTTAATGTGGTGTTGAGCATTTGCTCACCACACCCTCCGAACAGATCATCATAGTTTTCTTGCAATTTGATTAAAGACTTATGTAACTTTCTTCTCAATTATTTTCCTGTTTCTACTTGAGACATCATTATAATTGACAGTAGGTCTACCTTTCTTGACTTCTGAATTATTTGTATTGACAAGAGGAGGGAATTCTGCTATGGCTCTGTAACTTATTAAAACATGACTTGCAGCACTTTGCATTCAGAGTTATTTCAAACTGAGAAAGGATCTTCCTCCTAACAGCCTCTGTGGATTTAAGTAATCTTCCAGGAAGAGTCCTGAGATTTGTCTTGGATGGTGGCGTTTTACAACCTTTAACTCGACACTGTTGATGTTTCCAGCGACATTGTGGACAATTTATTTTTCCGTCCATAGCCCTGATCTCCTTTCCTTCTACAACTACTCCACAAAAGTCACAACTGGACATAAGACTTATTTGTTTCAAAATTAAATGACTTATAAGGTTAGGTTGACAAAAAAAACAAAATCTTAAATTATTTACCTTGTTTACTTTTTCAAGGGACTTCCCGCCAAAATAACGTGACGCGGCCGCGTAGGCCTTGACACAAATATCTCGAAAAATGGTCTAAATATGTTTCCGGAATTTCTCGAAAAAATCTCTAAATATCCCCCAAAAATTCCTAAATATCTCAACAATTTCTCTAAATATCCCCATATATCCATATTATTTTTAAGAATATTTTATTTACTCGTGCGTCTCTAAGTTTGTTAGAAAAACAGTTTTTATTGCATGGTGAATCTTAGAAATTAACATGACTTTCACCGGCTTCCATTGTAGTAAAAGATCAAATATTGAGAAGGGAAATAAACAGCCTTGAGTTATTAACTCGGTCGAAACGGCTCTATAAAACATGGACGACTGCAAATTGGTCACTGGAAGTACTTGAGAGCCCTGAAAATATGCGGGTAGGCCCCCAACCTTGATCCCAGGATCACAGGGATCCCGTAGCGCCGATTTGGTTGGATTTCACTAGTTTTCAGTGAGTTTTGGTCGTTTTTAGTAGTCATTTGGGGTTTTAGACCCAAGATTAAGTGGCTGTGCGCCTTAGAAACGACCAATGCTTCGGCGAGAAAAAAAATATTTTCCTCTAATTTTTGGTTTATGAGTTAATGGAAGCTAGTTAACTATGAAACTATTTTTATTTTATTTTTGCTATTTAATTTTCTTGAAATATCGACATCCGAAGTTCCGCCGTCCAGAAACTTCTAAATCGGACCTAAAAATAAATATTAAGAAACATGTTTTATTCAAGAGACTCAAGAGGTTAGATTCGAAATATTATTAAATGCTAATTTTGCAGCAATTTTTGAATAGCCCTCACTGAATTTGAAATATCGTAAGGGCTGATTTTAAACCGATCATTTCTCGAATGTGGCACCAGATCAAAAATACTAAAGACCCTCTATCGAGTACATTAAAGTTAGTCTTTAAGCTCATAGAAAAATATTTGTCGGCCTGGCCGTTGCGCTTGAGAAAAACTTGCTTGAAGTCAGGTTGATTTTAACGACCAGGCGACTTCCGGTTTGTGGGCAGCACGGGCCAGGTCCAAGTTTTACTCATTTTAGACGTTAAATTGCAAGGAATTATTAGAAGTTGGATATAAGAACTCTAGATAATACAATAGGCGAAATAATTTGAGCTTACGACAATATTTTTGTATGGATTCGACGGCGTGACGACCTTTGATCTTGATCGTTACTGTAACGCTGTAACGATCATCACAAACTCTTGATTTCTGGTCGATAAAAGAAAATCAGCTGAGCAAATGATAAAGAACATTAAAAGAAATCTGTAGATACTGAACCGTCATTCATGTTCAGGAATGTTAAAGAATTGAAGCTGTAATTTACCTGAAATATCGACCTGAGTACGAATGTTTACAATATGGTTTCGCTTGATTGATCTACAGAGCTTGGGTTTCCTGTGGTATCCTAGCTCGCAGTCGTGTTTGGAGAGCGTTGCGTGACCGCTGGCAAATTCTGTCGGATGCCTGGTACATGTCGATAATTATTGAAAGATTGATAAATCATCGTTTTCATTTATCAACGTTTTTACGCACAATCTATCAATCTTTATTCGATATACACCTATTTCAAATAACGTTGTCGCGTTCAAAGCAACAAGCGTCAAGCCAAGACCGAAGTGAATGCTGGTTTTGTGTTGGCAATTATTTAAATCACAATTGTTTCTATAAGGACTAATTACAAAATGTGAACATTTTCACATGCTTGTTTGCATATCACACTTCGTTCCATAGAAAATAGGTTTGATTTGAATAATTTGCCAACACAAGACCAGCATGCACTTCGGTCTTGGCTTGACGCTTGTTGCTTTGAACGCGACAACGTTATTTGAAATAGGTGTATATCGGCTAAGTCCAAATATCATATACCACCTCTACTCATGTAATTAATTACTGTAGTCAAAACAGCGTACAAAGATAACCTGAAACTATTCATTCATATCCAGTAATTATTTGCTACCATCATTTTCATCCAAAAAAGGCTGCACTGCTACCACCTGGTAATATTTGTGTAACGTGCAAAGAAACTCATGGCTTGTTGCCGGGAAAAGTACTTATTTGCGACATATACAGCTGTATAATCGATGCTATTTTTGATCCGCAACAGTTTACGTTCACGCCACTCATTGAAATCATAGGGCTACGGACCAATATGCCCGGTCTTCTTTACTTGCAAAGGACTATCCCTATGATCTCGGAAGTGATAAAATTAAAGATAAAATGATATAGATATGATAAAGTAACGACATGAGTTGATAAAATAATCCGACCCTTCTACGAAGGATATAGCCCTGGCTATACTGTAGCATTTATATACGACTATTTCGATTCAAAAATGGTTCGGTGTTGGGCGAGAGGCCTCAGCCACGCGACTAAGGGAGGAATGCTACACGCGGCATCAAAATACATAAGTTAGCTTTTTGAACAAGAGCATTCTTTCACGAGGTCTGCAACCTTTGAGACCAGATCTTTTTTTAGGTCTCTGAACTTGAAGGTTATCTGAAAATGACGACACATGTCGCGTAGCATGTTCACATTAAAGCTGGAGATCTTGTTGCTGTGATAATACTGGCAGATGTTGTAAACATCGTATACTATTGGATGCGTCAGTCCCACTTTCTCTATCACTTCACTAACTTCTGCAAGTTGCTCTTGTTCTTGGATGTCTTCGTCAATCTCCTCTTCATTAGAAATTATCGTTGTAATACGCTTTCGCCTTGCTGAAACAAGTCGAGAAAAGAAACCTTGTATTTGAGATTTTGTAAGCCATTCTTCTCTGGTGAATATTCTTTGGTTGTCAACAGTTCTTGCGTTGCGCATATCTTTTGCAACCTGCTCTGCGTCAGCCTTTAGTCCTGTTTTTTTTCGCCTAGATCAAACTTTGTTGTTAAATAATCTCTGATGTTTTGAGAAAATTGCACTGCACCACCTCTTGTCTTGTGAAGTGCCCATCCCATGGCTGCTGGTGAATCTGTGAGTTGCTGTTGGTCCTTTGCATTTGTTGTACTATTACTTGAGCAGAGTTGTGACTTTGTGTTTTCAACATTCACTGTAGTACACCTATTGGCCCAATCTCGCCTTATGTTATCATAAACATTCTTCTCTTCTGTCTCCTGAAGGCAGACATGTTCTCCTACGTCCAGGTGGAGCTCAAAATCAGCAAACCTTGCAAACGCTTGGTTACATCCAGGTTCTGTACAGGCAAAGATCAACTGACTCTCGTCTGATTCAGATGGTGATTTGTTATTGGTTGGCTTCAAGGCTCGAGACTGTCTTATAGCAAAGAAATGTTCTTTGGTGACAAGTTGAGTGGGCCCTTGAGATTTTACAATTAGCGATTTGTAAGGGATAACCTTTCCCGTTCCAATGCTATAACACCTCCAAATACGTACGCCATCATGCTCAAAACAGAAGTTATGGAACTTGCTGAAACCCTCGATTTTCTTCACCTCTGCAGTTCTCCGGGACTCGTTGATGGAACATACTGCTGAAGACGTCCCTCTTACTGGTTGTTTAACTAATGCGCTCTGCATGTCTCCGGCATTTAGGATGTCATGACCTTCGTTACAAAATCGTCGAATTGCTGCTTTGATTGGACATAATATGCGATCGCATATGTCTTTGCCATGTTGTGGTTCCGAATGATCTAGGCGCTTTACTGTAATACCAGCTCGTTGACCGACGTCTTTTAATGCTGCCACAAGAAAATTATTGTGGTAGCATCCGGCCTCGTCTGATCTTAAATAAACAACAGAAATGGACGGTCTGCTCTGGTTTATCTTCATAAGTAGATCTTCAACGACAGAAGCCACAGCATACCAGTCCTGGTTGCATGAATCAAACAGATGAACATACGACTGAACTTCAATTTCTTTGCTTTTTTCATCTTTCAATACTACACAACTAACATGCCAACTTAGCCCGCGTTTCCCATACCACTGAGACTGTTTTTCTCTATATCTCATTTGCTGAAACTTCATGGCCCAGTCCATGACAATTATAGCCTCTGTGGGGTCCATATCACGCAAGATATCTTGTTTTGCTTTCTCTTGATTACATGATCGTAGGATATGGGCCTTCCATTCATAGATGTTTGCGCGCGCTCTCTTCAGATCGTAAAGCAAATCCTGTTGTTGTTCGCTGCTATAAAAAGCAACAGACGAGCTCTGAATATGGTGTTCAATGTCTTGCAAAACGCCTTTGAGTGACTCGCACTTATCACAAGCAACATCGTGAGAGTGACTGCATTCATTTCTAAAATCTTTGTCGTTTTCGTCACTGAGAGCAAAGTCTCGACAGTGATCTGGGCAGGTACTTTGGTCATTCGCACAATGGACTGGGTATTCAGTTTTGAGGTAGCATTTGCATCCTTTCAGAACTTTTGTTGTTTCGTTGCACCAGGTAAGCTTTGCTCCACACGCTCCTAGCTCATCCACTATTTTCCCTAGCGTTTCAAAACCAGCTGATCCGTCAGTAGCGATATTGTCTAAACCTTGAAGAGATTTCCTCTGTGAGGCTTCCCTAACTTCTAGAATCTTGAAGAGTGTCCGGCGACATAATGGCAAAAAGTTATCTTCGGAACAATACTGTAGGTATTGATAGATCATTGTGGATCTCGTCACGGTGCGCACCACGTTAGGCATAGTTACCTTCTCCCCGCTATCCAGTTTTAGTACTCTAGTGCCGTAAGCTACATCTTGATAGAAGTATGGTCTGTTAATGAAATCAATGAAGTGATCTACTTTGGACATTGGAAGCCGCACTCTGTGATGAAATGTTTTCTCTTCTGGAACTCCAGGTCCTTGCGTTTTTGCATGACGTCTTGCTTGTTTAATTTGCCAACGTGTGAGTTTCTCATATGGCTCGTGATATTTCATAAGCTTTTCAGCAGAGAACCTGAAGGCGTAGATACTCAAGATTTGCATTTTTACATTTTTAGATGGAGCATCTCTATACGCAGTCATGAGTGCCGTGAGTTCTTCACTGACATTTTCTGATTGTGTTTGTTTGGGTTGGTAGAGCGATTCTAATAGCTCTTCTCCTGCATTTGGTGCTACTACATCACAGACCACACGGCAACCTTGTAGCGCTTTTTCCCGGAATGATTTTCGATCAGTCTCTGTTGTGTTTTCCCATAATGTCTTTAAACGAGTTGTCAAGGGTGAAAACGTATCAGTGGACGAAACGTTGCATTCTGTGGACAATTTCGACATTGCTTCGTTATAGATATCAAGAGTATTGTTATCTTGAGGGCTCCAGTCTTCTTCTTGTGAACTATTACCGTCTTCTCTATACCAGGCACTTGGTGTCCAGTCAGGCTCTGTATGTTCATCACGTTTTGCTTTTGGAGTGGCTAAGAAACTTAGACGTGGTTCAGCGAAGTTTATGATCTTGTCAGGATTCCTGCAAATCATTTAGTGGATAACAATCTTTATAAAACCGCCCTGTGCTAGACCAAGCAAAATGCAATTCTTATTGTAATCTATGTTTGAACAACAGTTGTTTGTAAATTGAGTATTTATAATTTTATAAAAGTAAAAAAAATTGCTCGTGGACATACCTCAATAGAACCCCAGTCTTTACTTCTTGAGCGGCATCACAAGCTAAGTTTGCACCCTTTGTTGAATCAGCATCTGATTGTTCACAAGTGTGTTGCTTTTCAATATCAGCTTTATGTTTTTTGCGGCAGGGTGAGCATATTGCTGTACACACACAAAATAATATTATGCTTTCAGCTATTTCAAAAGGTTGTCGAAGACATCAGTCCATAGGCGATAGGTTATAGATCGTTCCAAGACCGAACTGCATTACGGTAACAGCTTGAATGTCGTGGATGCCAGAGAAAATTTGATTCAAAATTTGTCTTGTCCTGTTTGAATTCAAATAGTTACGATATCATACAGCTTTTCATAGAGGAAGTGCTATATTGGCTATTCAAGCTGTTACCATAATGCAGTTCGGTCTTGTAACGACCTATAACCTATCGCCTATGGACTGATGTCCTCGACAACCTTTTTTGAAATAGGTGTATATAGTCTCAAGCTATTGGTTTCATGGCCGGATAATTTCGAAAATCCGAACAGTTTATGTCCGCGACACTTTTTCCATTCAATTTACCGCATTTCCTCGAATAAGCGCCCAGGGCACTTATTTCAAATTATGTGGCCAAGGGGGGCGTTCAATCGAGGGGGCGCTTAATCGAGGATCGAGGGGGACGCTTAATATTAAAACGTGATTTGAACTCGGAAACATAACTTTTATTAATACGGTACTAACTTTAATACATGCCGTCACTTTGTATTACAAAATACAACACAAGTTGTATGACATCTTCCGTGCATCGCTCATCGTAACATATTTATTGGGGGAGGGGAGAGGGGCACTTAATCGAGGGGGGAGGGGGGTATTTCAAATTTTGTGGCCAAGGGGATCACTTGATCGAGGGTGGGCGTTTAATCAAGGAAATACGGTACTCTTCGTTTCTTCAATCAATCCACCACCCCCCACCCCCACGTACCACCGCAGTTGTTTTGTTTTGTAAGCTTATCAGTTCAGTTGTAACTATTTCCAGACCGTCATGAAATTCCGTTTAGTCAGCATTTTCCAAATCATATATTTTATTTTTGTGAGCGAATGAGTGCATGAGTTTGTTTGTTAGTTTTTAGCCTGAGATCAACTAATTAGCTCAATTATTCAAGGAAACCCTCCCTGCCCGCTCGAGTTGTTGGTAAACCAAAATACAAATTTGTTTTGAAAGGGGGCAAAAACAGTCTATATTTTTTACATCATTGTACTTATTTATCGCTAATAGTAATAACATATATTTTGCTTACGAGATCCAACGGGCACATTTATCCCATACAGGTGGAATATCTCCTTGGCCAGTTCAACAGATATCACATCTCTGCCTTTGATCTTGCTAGCTGCGGCAGTATGCGATGGGTATTGACAAGACCTCAACGGTCTCCAATATCTCCCTAAACCGTGTCGATGACGAGGGCAAACACGCATTGTTTGCAACTTTGCCATTGGAATATCATCGAACCCGGCCCTTTGAAGAATAAGCTCATATTCCCTAAGATCAGAGAGTGACATATGGCAACTTTTGAGGTGTCCGCTAATGTCATCGTCACACTTGACCAACAGCTGAGTTTCTTTATGTCCCCGTGACTCTCCACACTCTATTGAGCTTCGTTTCCACAAAGAACAGTTTTCAATCGTATTCATGTTAATACATTTTTCGAAACAGACGACACGGAGAGTTTTCAAAATAATCGATAATCCAATCGATAATCGATTAGTTCATTCAAGCGAAACCATATTGTAAACATTCGTACTCAGGTCGATATTTCAGGTAAATTACAGCTTCAATTCTTTAACATTCCTGAACATGAATGACGGTTCAGTATCTACAGATTTCTTTTAATGTTCTTTATCATTTGCTCAGCTGATTTTCTTTCATCGACCAGAAATCAAGAGTTTGTGATGATCGTTACAGCGTTACAGTAACGAGCAAGATCAAAGGTCGTCACGCCGTCGAATCCATACAAAAAATCTTGTCGTAAGCTCAAATTATTTCGCCTATTGTATTATCTAGAGTTCTTATATCCAACTTCTAATAATTCCTTGCAATTTAACGTCTAAAATGAGTAAAACTTGGACCTGGCCCGTGCTGCCTACAAACCGGAAGTCGCCTGGTCGTTAAAATCAACCTGACTTCAAGCAAGTTTTTCTCAAGCGCAACGGCCAGGCCGACAAATATTTTTCTATGAGCTTAAAGACTAACTTTAATGTACTCGATAGAGGGTCTTTAGTATTTTTGATCTGGTGCCACTTTCGAGAAATGATCGGTTTAAAATCAGCCCTTACGCTATTTCAAATTCAGTGAGGGCTATTCAAAAATTGCTGCAAAATTAGCATTTAATAATATTTCGAATCTAACCTCTTGAGTCTCTTGAATAAACATGTTTCTTAATATTTATGAGAATTTCTGGTGTTTTCACGACGCGAAAGCGATTTCTGAGCTCACTTGCGAGACTGCTATTTTTAGGTCCGATTTAGAAGTTTCTGGACGGCGGAACTTCGGATGTCGATATTTCAAGAAAATTAAATAGCAAAAATAAAATAAAAATAGTTTCATAGTTAACTAGCTTCCATTAACTCATAAACCAAAAATTAGAGAAAAATATATTTTCTCGCCGAAGCATTGGTCGTTTCTAAGGCGCACAGCCACTTAAGTCCTAAATATCAAAAAATATCATATTTTTGTCTAAATATCTCATGTTTTTCTAAATATCTCAGGATCTTCTAAATATCTCAAAAAATATCCGGATATTTGTGTCAAGGCCTACGGCCGCGCTTGCTCTTTCCCGCCCAAAACATGCGCATACATTGTATAATATTCTATATTCTATCGAAATTAAAACTGTAGAATGTTTATTGCAAAATAATCAGTCACACCGAGTCAAATTGGTAAATTATGTATTACAGATACCTGTCTTAAGTTCGTAAATACCTTCTTGCAACTGGTGTTTCTGATTTTTCAGGGGTTTGATGCTAAAATATATCATTTTTGTGGCCACTACGATGAAATGATTTTGTCTTTTGATCTACGATTCACCGATACCGGGTCATTTCTCACGAATCATCCATATTTTAAACCAGACAAAAATGTACAATTAGACTTATGACTATATGTTTCTCTTAAAATTGCTTGAGATTCTCGCCCAAATCAAGCACTAAAAGGTCAAACACAAACCCTCAAAACAAAATGGCGGCCATGATATGACCCTCTACTGCGCACGCAGTATTGTTGTCCGCTGTCCATGAATTTGGTCGATCTCCTAGCGTCTTAATACAGGACAGATGCATAGAGTGGTTTTCGTATGAGTAGGAAGTAGTTTCGGTACGGGCCGTGCCGTGACGGTATTGCGCCATGATCGTGCGGTATCCAAGCATTCTGATTGGTTGAGCGATGATATTGCGAGCTGTGATTAGTTGAATACAATGTCTTCGATTCCGTACCGTGACCGTAACTCCGTACCGTAGGTTTCCCACTCATACGAAAACGACTCTAATCAAAAGAGTTCCTTTTGTCTCTTTGTATTTTTCGATTACTGAACAACCACATTCAGGGCATCTTCCAAATAGTTAACTGTTTTTTCACAAACAATATACTCAGTTTCTGATATTCCTTCGGACAAAATGGATGGTAGTCTGTCTTTCTGTGGTGACAGAAACTGTGAAGCGTTGCAGGTATAGGCAGTTTCTTGGGAAGAAATTGAAACAAGATCATTGTGATTATCTTCCTCCTCTTCACTAACTGTATATGTTTGTGTCCCTGTTCTCTGAAGGAATTTGGGGTTTGAGTTCCTACCGTCTTTTGCAACAGTTTATTTCCTAGTGTATTTATATGGCAAGCTTTATTTTCTATGTCCACCGTAGCTTGGATGGCTTGAGTGTTGTAATTTGCTTTTTGTGATACAGCAGTACATGTAGCTTCTGTCAGTAATGAAGGTTCCACACTTTGATGAGCAGAAGATGTAGCTTCACAAGATGATGTGAATGAAGTACTTGTAGTTGGTGTTTGCTGTATGTTGGAACTTGAACGTTTTGGAGACGTTACACTCAAGACAGAAGATACTGAAAAAGAAATCACATAAATTATTAAATGTCATGGTATTTTTCAGCCGAAAGCAATAAAAGAATTTACAAAATTGATTTGAAGTTTACTGTGGAAATAGGCGAGGGAGGGATACTAGCCTCCAAGGGGGGAATATAAATGTTCCTGGCAGGAATGGATTCAACTTAACCACTTTGAACTGGATCAAAAAGTGATGGGAGGTGTAAATGAAGCGATATTTAAGTAGCCGATTCCAACCCAAACTCATTAATTAGCCATTCATTAACAGCCTCCTCCCGCTTTCACCAGATGTATGTATTGTTACATAGTATACACCTATTTCAAATAACGTTGTCGCGTTCAAAGCGTCAAGCCAAGACCGAAGTGAATGCTCGACTAATAAGGACTAACTACAAAATGTGAACATTTTCACATGCTTGTTTGCATATCACACTTCGTTCCATAGAAAATAGGTCTGATTTGAATAATTTGACAACACAAAACCAGCATTCACTTCAGTCTTGGCTTGACGCTTGTTGCTTTGAACGCGACAACGTTATTTGAAATAGGTGTATATCAGTAGTGCAGTGTCAACAGAGCTAGAGCGATCACCAATCACAGTGTGACTTTCATAATCAGAAGTCAGTCGCGCCAAAATCGTGGGACCAATCATACCTTGTCTTTTATTGATTCTTTCGAGCGATCAAATAACTAGTCATCAAAGTTTTTAGAATTCCTGGTGTAAATAATCACTATAGAAGTAGGCAATTCAAACAATGTTATTAATAGAGAAATATCTGTTCATAAATCTACCGACAGGCTTTGGGAAATCCCTGATCTATCAAGTTCTTTGACTTCTTCCGTTCCTGTTTGATCGATACACGAAGTGTTTAAAAAAGTCTGGTCATATTGTTGTTGTTTCCCCGCTGATTTATAGCTTCATGAAAGACCAAGTACCTGACAGGCCTAGGATTGTCTGCAGTCTGCATGATAATGTACAGACAGGAGAAACGCTTAAAGATCAATAAGGGATATTATTCAATTCTTATTATTCAACTGAAATTGTGTACGACTCGCCGGAAGCGTGGCTCATGTACGAACGTTGGCGTGCTGTGTTGAGTAGCGACGTATATTTCTGACCTAGCTGTGATTGGCCTATTTCAAACTGTGTCAACCACCTGATTGCTTGGGTGATACAAAGGGAAAGGAATGTTGTTCGGGTTTAAGCAGCCGTCAGTGGGCCGAGAGCGTTGCGCGACGGAACTAAAGACGGATGCGAGGGAGACTATACTTCCCTAAGTTTGGTATCCTTTGGAAGACGATAATAACTGATATCTTCAGTTTTTCTTGAATCATTTCAACGTCCAGATGCTAAGCAGTACACCATCATTCACCTCACTGTTTACCAAGAATGAAGAGAGGCGTCCTCGGTTGTGATGTCATTAGATTGTAAACGCTGACAGATATTCTTGAGCCGCCATACAAAGTGAAGATTTGGGGATTTTGAAGCTTGTTTTCTCTATAAGTATTCGCGAAATAACGAAACAAACTGATTTTCCAAGCGTTTAGGATATTTTTATAAAATAGGTCATTTTTACCTTCAGTTCTACTTTAATAGGTTTGTGCGACATCTTTTGCACAAATTGAGCAAAATATAGGAACACTCATTATAAATTATGGACGATTAACCGATCATATTGCATCTTACACAATAGGAATTTGACGTCAGATTCAACACTTCTTTGCTTTCAATGGCGGCCGAAAGCGTACAGTGTAGTTCCAGTGATTCTAGTGATTCAGAGTCCAGTGAAACTCCAAGTGCGAGTACCATTAAAAACAAAGCTAGCTAGTTCAAATACCAGTTCAAAACCCAGCAAACGAAAATATTCTGCTCTTTCTGAGAAGGAGGTCAACGATCTGGTATCATGGATATCCTCTTACGAAGAACCTAATTATACTTGTGCAGGATTAGTAGTGAGAACCAAGCTAACGAATATACGCCGGTGCCGTTTTGCTAATTAGCATGCAGCATTAAAGCTAATCGAAGTAGGATGTTGTCGAAAGTTCTCGACATTGACAGAAAGTTCTTTCAAAAACAGCGAAGTGAGAACAGAAAAGCTTTCTTTTTCTGTGGCCTTAGACCTTATCGTATTTTTATTCAGTGGCTGATCTTGGAGCGCCTTTTCTGAAAGACGCCGTTGGTGAAATAACTTCGCATAAAACCCTCTATTTTAGTGTTCTTTGCCACTCTTTAAGGCACGGTTCGTCGGTTGAAAGTTTCAGTTGTTTTTCGACTATCTTTCGGCGAAGAAGCTCTTTAGCAAAGTGCACATTTGTGGGGTTTGTTATGTTGGCGTCGCTAACCAAAAATCATTGATGATGAAGGTAATGGATCAGTTGCTTCATCCGAGTCGAAATCATTGTGAGAACGCTTCATTCTTACGTAGACTATTTGCAGCAAAATGGCTTTTCACCGAAATGCGCATGAGCAGACCTCGTGTAGGCAGTTACATGTATTTGCAGTTCTCTCAGCCAATCAAAATGATGGAAAAAATAATTTGAATGATATAAATTATTATTCTCAGATATACCGATGGCGATATTTGTCACCAGTACTGCCAAGTTTTGCACATTTTACTCCAAAAAGTCATCTGGGTCATTTCCATTCCAGCCCTTTCAGTTCAACTGCATGTTTGAAAGAAGCCTTTATATACGGTTGTATATAAATTATATAGGTATCTGAGGTATGGATATTTGAAGAAAGTGAACCTGTTGAGTGTTGAGAATGTTTTTAACACTTAACAGGATGTTGGCAGGTTTCAGATCTTGATGTATGACTCCTCTTTCATGGAGATAAGCCATTCCTTTAGCCTCCTTTGCAGACGTTTTAGTTTATTCGCTTTTCTCTTAACACAATGTCTGCTAACTCGTACGAGGTTTTGTGTTCCGTGACGTCATGCATTGTTTTAGTTCTGACCAATGAGAATGAGTGTTATATAGAATGGTTTTTGGCGCGGGTTTTCCCAGATTTCGATCCCTGACAGGCTATGTTCTAGATCATGAAAAATGAGCGTTGAAACTCAAAATAAAATTGTCAGTATTAATCTCTGTTTTTTGTGTAACAGAGAAGTATCGTTGGATGATTTTAGTTTTTGGCAGAAGTTCCATTAGCATTGCTGATATTTTAAAAGATGTCGGTATTGACCCTCACGTTCATGTGGGAGATCCACTGTGCGTTTGTCGAAAAATGTGCTACAACAAAATTGTGAAAGGCAAAAGTATATCTTCGAATTTAGAGCAACTCAGGAAAGAAATCAGAGATACTTTTCGCTCTAAAGACATTCGAGTTAAACGTCTTCTAAAAGAAGAAGACCTAGAGGACTTAGAGCCGTCAAAAAATGCCGCTGCAAAGTCTTTGAAGTTTGATACATGTACATATACTTCCTCGACTCCCTTCTACATCTACATTTATTAAGTCGGTAAAATCCGAGGATATCACACCAACTGTATAAAATAATAATGTAAAAATACTATAAAAATAAAATAAATCGATATATATTAAAATGATAAAATCTATAATGTTGCAAAAATCTATATTAAAAGTCTAGTTAGGTAGCATAATGAGTTAGAATCTTAGCTTTAAAAGTCTCTAAGGAATTACTTCCTACTATATCGCCAGGCAAAGTATTCCAAGCTCTGATGGTACGAGGAAAAAAAGAGTAAAAATAAAGAGCATTTGATACTCTCAAGAACGACCTAGCTAATTCTGAAACCCTGGCATACTTTGATAGGAACGCTGAAGAAACAAAGCTTACCACTGATGCAAGTCCAGTAGGACTTGGTGCTGTCCTTACCCAGGTGCAGAATGGAACGGAACGGGTTGTAGCTTATGCCAGCCAGAGCTTGACAGGAGTAGAACAGAGGTACTCGCAGACAGAGAAGGAGGCTCTGGATATTGTGTGGGGTTGTGAAAGATTCCACATGTACCTATATGAAGTAGAGTTCACTCTTCTAACAGACCACAAGCCACTTGAGACTATCTATTCTACCAAGTCACCTGCCCCAGCAAGGATTGAGCGATGGATTTTACGACTCCAGCCATACAAGTTTACTGTGAAATACATACCTGGAGAGGGAAACATAGCAGATTCTTTGTCGCGACATGCAACATCAAAGGATTGTGTGTCAATGTAGATGCAGAAGAGTTTATTCGTTATGTCGCAGAAATGGCTACACCAGCTGCAATGACCACCCAAGAGATCGAAGAAGAGTCCGCAGGTGATCCTGAGTTATCCCAACTTCGGCAATGTATCTCTACTGGCAAGTGGGATGACATTCCCTCTCAATACAAGGCAGTTAGAAATGAACTTTCTACCTTAGGCCAACTTGTGATGCCAGCAAAGTTGCGTAACAGAGTCCTTAAACTTGCACATGAGGGACACCAAGGGGTTGTGAAGACAAAGCAAATATTACATAAGGTATGGTGGCATGGCATAGACAGAGGTAGAAGACAGGTGCAAAGTCTGTCATGGTTGTCAACTAGTTGCCCAGCCAATTCCACCGGAACCACTAAAGCCTACAGCATTTCCAAGCCAACCCTGGCAGTACTTGGCCGCTGACCTGATGGGGCCCCTCCCTTCGGGAGAATATGTGTTTGTTGTTATTGATTTTTTAGCAGGTATTTTGAAGTAGATGTCCTGAGGTCTACCTCAGCTCCAAAGATCATTGAAAGTCTGGACAAGATCTTCTGCACCCATGGCCTTCCTGTAACCCTGAGGACTGACAATGGGCCGCAGTTTGTGTCGGAGCAGTTTGAATCATACTTGGCAGAAAATGGAATAAGTCACAAGACCTCCACATCCCTGTGGCCTCAGGCGAATGGCGAAGTGGAGCGGCAAAATCGGAGTATACTCAAAATCCTGAAGATTGCTCAATCAGAAAAGAAAGACATGCAAGCTGAACTAAGGAAATTCCTCATGGCTTACAGAACCACCCAGCATAGCAGTACAGGTAGCACTCTAGCTAAACTACTATTTAACAGAGAAATGAAGTCCAAACTACCACAGCTAGGAGATAGCCCATCGACCCACATGCACACTGAAGCAAGGGAAAAAGATTCCGAGACTAAGCAAAACAGGGCAGATTATGCAGATGCTAAGCGATGGGCGAAGGAGAATGACATTGCTCCAGTGGATAGAGTCCTACTGAAACAGAGAAAAGAAAAGAAACTTTCCACAACTTTTAGAGATGAGCAATATGAAGTAGCAAGTACATGTGGAAGTGAAGTGGTAGTAACATCCCCAGAAGGGGTGGACTATAGGAGGAATGTTACAGAGGTAAAGAAATATTTCAAGGACAGTGAGGGCCAAGATCTAACATCCAAGACTGCACTAGGACCTCTCACAAGCAACGAGGAGAAATACAACACCAATGGAGAGCTTCCGAGTGTCCCTACCAGACCGGTGAGGGAAAGGAGATCACCTGAGCACCTTAAGGACTATGTCTCATCCAAGTGAACATTTGATTGACGTTGTTATTGTTGTTGCCCGACTTTGGTAAAATTATCATATTGACACTTAGTTTATCAGATCATTTGTTTTGTTGTAAACTTTATTCTAAGGAAAGGAGGAGTTGTAGTGTCGGGATCCCTGTGTAGGAACATTATGGGATGCGAAGAGAGACCACATGGAGTAGAGAAGTGTACGAGTGTTTGAGAGCGAGGAATAAAGCTTAAATGCGTTGAAACCTGTTTATTTGTGACTTGGTACTCTACACTGCTCATCTTCACTATCACTGAAATCATTTTGATCTTTCGATTGACTTTCTAATTCCATAATATCACCAAAGACATCCATTAGTATTGCTTGGATCTTGTATGCATGCTTTAGGTCCCATATTTCCACAAAATGTGAAATATCCTTTACAGTATAAAGCTTTTCACAGCTATCAAGCACTTGTTGTATTTGCAGTTTTGAAAATCCCAACATCAACTGAGGATATGTGAAACTGTCAAATGCTTGTCCTTTTTTTTATCTTACTCAGTAGTTCTGTTGACAATTCTCTTGTGTATATTAGTAATTCTGATTTAACTTTCAGCTTCTGCTCCAAAGAGACACTTCTTGTATTTGAAGGAACATAATTTTCAGAATGGCTCAAGGTTGGATAGTCTGCAAAGTTTTTGCAATCTGGTGTTTTACAGTCACAGGCAGCTGCACATAAGTCACAGCATTTGTGATCTGGTTTACAGCTGTTAGTTTTGCAGTTGAACATATTTAAGATATATTTCCTTCTACAATCCTTGGTTTTCAGATATCCTTTAATATCGTTATCAACATGCATCGACTGCAGTCCATTATACAATAAAAACACTTTACTTGGTTGACCATCACGACCAGCCCTTCCGCATTCTTGATGTATGCCTCAATATTATTGGATGGACCAAAATGGATTATGGTATTTACACCTTTACAGTTTATTCCCATCCCAAATGCTATAGTTGCAACAAGTACTTTTATTATTCCTTTTTCATCTTGAAAATAATTTAATATGTGATCTTTATTTGCCTTTGGGGTACAAGAATGAAGCATTTCTACCATTGCTCTCCTACGATCCTTGACCTTGTCTTGATAAATGTTATCTCCCAGCTTTGTCTTTAAGGTGGAATAAACTAATTGGCTTTGTTTTATAGTTTGGCAGTATATGATCATTCTTTGACAATTAATGCCATATTTTACAAGTTCATTAATAATCCATTCCAAATAGCAATCTAGTTCATCCCTATTTTGCATGTACTCAACTGAAAATGTTATATTTGCTTTATCAGGACTCGCACAAATTTCAATAAAGTCTACCATGAGAAGACAGCTAAGAATTGTTTCTTCAGAGTTCTGGGTTGCAGTGGCAGTAAGGGCAATGAAAGGAGTTGAAGTAGGTACTAATGATCTAAGTTCATGAAGTTTTGAAAAACTCTCACGGAATGCAGCTTGCTTGGCACTCTTTGGAGTGCCCCTTTAAAATCAATCAAATAATCTCCAATCAGTTGACCGATATTGTCAAATTTGATGTATTAAATGTTGTGATTAAATTTTTTCTACTGGTTTAAGTTATTCTGAAGGTTAGATTTAGAGTTTTATTGTGGGTAAGTTATCTGATTAGGTTAGTTTTACAGAATCAAAATAACCTAAAATTTAAACCAGTGGAAAATGTTAAACCACATTAACACATACATTGAAAAATAAGTCATGAAATAAAAAAGAAAATGAAATGAGATACTCTTACTTGGGGTTTACCTCGGTGTAAAAACCTCACAACTGACGTAAATCGTAATTGCTTTTTTCTCTTCACTGCGTGTATCAACTCACTTCGTTCTAAGTTCTAAAGATATCCAAGCCCTTTGCAGTACTACTACTAGTACTGGATTGATAAATCCATATCTCTATGAATTAATATTCAAAGCATTCCAAGTATCGGTGTAATCTTACATACACTGTAAGACTAGTGCCCGGCCATTATGTTTTCCATGAAATCTTGAAAAAAGTTGGTCTTATACATAACAAAGTCTATGTCATCCCTGAAGCAAAGACCTGTTTTTCTCTAGTGCCCATATAGATTTAGTATAGTGTATACAAGGGTAGGGATTTTGCTCAAGGTATGTACTGATGCTACAGTATTTCTTTGTAGAAATGCGACGAGTTTTGTTTTCAAATTGAGACAATGTAGAGCGTAGCTCTCGACCAATCAGTATCAAGTAACCATGCCCTCAATTATGGAGAAAAGCCCTCCTTCACGAGCCAATCAGCACTGAGTAATTTTGCGCTCTACGTTATAAGACTGAGGCTAACGGGGCGGAGCCTCCCTCTATTATTAAGTACTGGCAAGAGACCATAATACTAAGAGAGCGAATCACGCGGAATGATGTTTGGGATATGATCTTGGCGCTAAATCTATTTTTAGTAATCGGAAGGTGAGCACACTTCAACTTATTGTTGTTAATATATGGCAAAATGAAAATTAAAACACTTGCAACAAAGCACGAGACTAGAAGTAAAAAGCACAAATCTATGCCAACCAAAACTGACTTCAAGTCCTAACTGTCCTAACTACGATTCGTACGTCGGTTTTTATTGCAAACTGGTTTTGAGAAACGACTTTTTTTTACGAAATCAAGCGAAGTTTTCAATGAATCAAGACAAGAGACGAGAAAATTCAAGGATGGAATGTAAACATCGCTAGGTAGAAGTAAAACACATTTTAAATTGCAGTCGTTGGCGAAAAAAAGAAAGATCTGATCAACTATATGTACGCTTTAAGGTGGCTAGACTGGGTTTTTTGGTGGCGTTACCTTCCATATTTGAACGGAAAATACGTTGCTGTTGACAAACTAATTTCAAATCAATTTTTATACCAAGTCTAGAGATAGATTAAAATTTGCCATTATATATGTTTTAACATGATCGGAGTTATTCTAGCGCCACAATGACGTTATTACGCTTTTAGAATAAATTCGATTTTCGGAGAGAGTAGAGGTTTGTAAAAAAAATTGTCTTGATGACATAAAGTTCACATGGTCGTCTTCACGTTTACGAAGTTTCGATGATTTCTATGGAAGCGTTTGCAAATAGATCGAATCGGAACTTTTTGGTAGCGAATTTGTAAACAATCCTAAACAATTGTGTCGGGTTCCCGAAAACTTCGCTTTATGGACTTTAAGAGCAGTTGTCTGTAAGAATCAAGCAAAGTGGGAAATGAAATTTTTAACCCCTGCCCCCCCCCCCCACTCGAAATCTTTTGTGCAGGTAGGCCACCCAGGGGGGTGCACAAAAACACCCCATGTTGGGGTCATCAAATGTATTGTTGCCATGGAAACAGCAATTGTTCCTTCTCGCCCATGTGCCACAAATTCAGCCCAAAATGCCCTGCAGTAAAGGGCAAATGAATGAGGCTTGTTCTCCGGCGCATTTAAACCAATTTCATTCAAATTTGTTCCACAAGAAGGGCAACTCTTCTAGTTTTAAAAATGGTCAATCACTACAATTCGCTTTGAGCTTGCGCTCAGAAGATCAACACATAACGAGGTGCCATGTCGGCCATTTTGGTAGACATGAAAAACAGGCCAAACTATTTGGCTGATATCTCCGAAAGTACACACTTCTAAGACATTGCACTTTTATCCTAACTTCTATAGACATTGATGTTTCACATTCTAGAAAAAACTCCGCTGGGTGGATTATAATTTTGCTATCAGATGCGGAAATAATCAGGGGTGGCGTTTAATGGGGGTAGTGCTTAAATGAGTAAATATGGCATTTTTGAGGAATACATCACTTGACATGTAAAACACCAACTTCCTGTTAGTGAAATATTGAATTCAGTTTTCGTACATGATAATTGACGAATTATGCAGACCTTGGCGGCATTAGCTACATAAATAAATAAATAGATAAATAAAAAAAAACATTAATATATATATAGTGTTTATCTCAATAAAGTTCTATTAAAGCACGCTTGACCTACATTGTATACAAAATATGTAGCCTACAATTGGCGACAAAATAGATGACACCCTTAGATACTAAATTGTCTTTAAAGGTGAATTTGACGGAATAAGCCCCTTATGGGGAGTTATAAATGTTCCATCCCCCCTCCCCTATTCAATGTTGAGGTAGACAATGTTCCGCCCAAAAAAAATTGACAAAAAAACAACATTGAACAAAGGGGGCAGGGGGGAGGAGGGGTTGATTATTGATTTATCTTAAAAAGCCATTTTGGAGACATATAACAAAGGGGTGTCATTCAATTTTGTCGCTGATTGTAGCTTCGGCAGATAATTGATTATTGGACTTTCAAAATTATTCAAATATATACAATGACTATATATAGTCAATTAGCTATAGGTTGAGGTCCAATAAATACTAAAATCACTGATATCTAACAATATTACTCTCATTACCTTTCTCCATATTTGATATTCAGGAATCCCTTAGGATAATCATGCCGGCATACCCTTCCAAATACAGCTTTTTCATCCAACAGCTTATTTTTGCCCTTAGAACGAAGGGAACTTGAAACTTCTCCAGCATGAAATGTACTGCACTCCTCCAAAACCAAAAATAATATGTCAATTATATATTGCACTTTGATGGATTAAATGTACATAAAATGCAAAACTAATAAGACAAACACAAACAGTATCAAATATGGCATCTAGAGAGCGTGCAGCCCATGGGGAAATAGTTCATAGCAATTTTAGCCAATGAGCGCGCACGTTATTTCGAATAGCGCGCGCGCGGTCAGGCGAGGCCAGTGGGAAGTTGACGAAAGTGCAGCCCATGGGGAAATAGTTCATAGAACTATAGCCAATCAGAGCGCACATTAATTATATCATTGCTATATTATAAATTGATATCAATATGACACTACAACATCCATTTTCAATAATAATTATCATTTAAGTGATCTCATTATTACCACAATTATGTTTACCTCATTTATATGTTCATGAGCGTCAGACTTTGCAGTACTTGGATATGTGTCAACAAAGTTATCCACATCAGCTTGGTCAGCAAATAGTGCGTTCTTATGCCTGGTATCCCCATATCCAGTCCCTTTTGCCTTTTTACGGTAGAGACCAAAGCAAGCATCCATGCTTTCAATTAAAACTCCCTTATCCTAAATAATTGGAAATAAACTTAATAAATGTGATGACCATTCTGAAAATTATTAGTCATTTAATTTAATTCTATTAACTATGTAACAATATTGCAGTTTAAACTCAAATATGTTTTGCTCAAGATCAGCAAGCTACTATACATGCAAAAAATGAGAAAGCTAATAAATGAAATCTGGGGAAATGTTTCATTAAATTAAAAAAAAAAAAGTGTTAGACTGCTGATGAGGTCAAATCAAAGTAACAGGAATAACTTTCTTGTGCACAAGCAGAACACAACCACAAGCAGAACATTAGAGAAAAGTGTGGAACAAATACTTTTATTGGTACTCCAGATTCATTTGTTATAACTTACTGTAGACTCGGAACAATTTTGATACAGAGAGCAGAGGTCACGCCGGCCATGCATGCATGATACACTGCACTTGCAGAGTAAAAATAAATGTGTAGATAATCATGTACTGTACTTACTTGTGGACACAGAGGACATGAGGTGCCATCATGAAGTTGATGGTCTGACATGTGCAGGTTATGTAGTTGGTGATAAAAGTATCTGAGAATACATTAATTTATACTGCAATCAATAAAGGACATGTGTAGAAACTTAAAGTCACTAATATGTATTATTTACAATATGAGTGGCAATGTTGTATCTTATTTACAATCTCGAGCCGAAGGCGAGATATTGTAAATAAGATACAACATTGTCACGAATATTGTAAATTACTTATGATATTGTTTAATCATTGTTTGAACCAGGTAAGCGTTTCAACCAGAAATGTAGTCAATATCTGATTGAGATGAAAATAATATAATAATTAAATAACTGTTCTTTTAGCATTCAATTCTCATTCCGATTGCTTGACCGCACTAAACAATGAAGGCAGTTTCGTATTATATTAAGATATCGATTGTTTAATAAATGTTTTATTCCTTTTCATACTTGGTAGTTTTTGAATAGAGTTGATTGCTCATTAAGACATAACAAAGAACAAATACGGCAAATATGTAATATGCCTGCTTTTTCATTTAGAATACATTTACACTTTTGTTTGGTTTTCAACGGGCCTAATACAAGCATAAGCGCAGGTACAAGAGGCCTTATGTCACTGTGAAAACGGGCCTAATACAAGCATAAGCGCAGGTACAAGAGGCCTGATATCATAATGGGCCTAATACAAGCATAAGCGCAGGTACAAGAGGCCTTATGTCACTGTGAAAACGGGCCTAATACAAGCATAAGCGCAGGTACAAGAGGCCTGATATCACAATGAAAACGGGCCTAATACAAGCATAAGCGCAGGTACAAGAGGCCTTATGTCACTGTGAAAACGGGCCTGACACAAGCATAAGCGCATGTACAAGAGGCCTTATGTCACTGTGAAAATGGACCGGTCTGACGCAAGCATTATAAGCGCAGGAACAAGAGGCCTTATATCACAATGAAAACGGGCCTGGCACAATATTTTATTTATTTATTATTGCTTAAAGTGCTGTGTGGGATGCCTGTTGCTACATATGTGCCCTGCCTGTGCGCGATGTCGCGCTCTAACACAGGAAACCCATTAAAAAAAGACGTGCGCATACATACTAATTTTTTTAGTGCGCCTGATAATGAAGTGATTGTAAATATTTTCAGTTTCATAATGAACACTTAAATAGATAAAGTAAAATTATTGTTTATTTATCTGTCCCTTGACATGTAATCAGTTCCTAGGTTTCTTTGCATGTGTGTAAATCAGTACGTGTAGCTTTCTTTCCTTCAGAACTTTTTGATGTTGAATCAATTCTATCCATATGTACTCCTGGTGGGCAAGGTTTTATAAGTCAGTATTTTCGCTTTCCTCGTTCTCGTTTCTACTTGTTTTAAAAGTAGTTAAACTATTTGTCGCTTCTTCTTCTTCCTCTTCTATAATCTCTATAGGAACCGCTTTTCACCGCTGGTATTAGACGATTAAAAAGATAGTAGAACAATTGGTGAGTACGCGTCCTTCATTAATTTTAGATCTGATAGGTAACCATATTTAAAATTATTGGGTGCAGTTTTCACTGAAGTCAAACACAAATATCCAGCCACTTTATTGGAAAACTACATATCAAGTCTTGAACAGCAGACAAAACTGAACAGATTGACCAGCTTTGTTGACGAGTTGTCCGAAAATGAATATTTGGTAATTTTGATTAATTGAATGAGGCGGCCATCTTGGTACATATGCTGGCGTTGGGACACCAACATAGCGGTCCATTCACATGCAGTACAGAAACCTGTTATTTAATTTTCCAAAGGTATAAAACATTTTCACTTCAAGTATAAATTTTAAATATGACTTTTAAGGAATTATAATGACAAACAAAATAATTTGCCTCAAACGCCTTGATTTTCTGATTTTCTTGAACAAATAAACAGAATGAATCCAGTCGTACCCTGGTTCCAGAGTCTCGAAAGTCGGGTCCACGAAGTAGAGTCCGAAGGACGAGCCTCTGGGCTAACGTGGTGTCTGTCTCACTTCCATGCTGAAATATTAAACTCTGGAAACTCGCTAATGGTGTTGATTTTGACAGATTTATATTTGCTTAGGTCATGCTTAGGTCAATCACGCGTACAGAGCCAGAAGTTCACATTTCAGTCGTGTTTGAAAACAGCCCAAACCAGCTGTTCCTAACTCTATTTCTCATTTCTTCATTGTTTTAAATGTGTTACTTATATATTTTATTCACTCATCACTTACTTGGACCAATAAAGAAATCAGAATAGTAAGTTGTTTATAACCGCCAAAGTTTCAAATATCAGTAGTAGCTTGAACATCAACAACCGGTTTTCCAGTGTAAACATTCTAGCCAATCACAGGCGAAAATAGAACACGTGGTTGCTATTACCCAATCAAAAAGTTAGGACAAATTCTGTCCTCATGAAAGTGAGGTTTGCGTTCAATTAGGCAAGAGGCTACTTTTCCTCCTTCCCAGGCCCCATTCTTCGCTCGCCTCCCCACTAATAGTAGCCTCTGGAACCAGGGTAGTCCAGTCGCCGTCACAGACTAAATACTTTGTAACTCAAAATTAAAACGAAACACCGTATTGACGTGAAAATCTCTATGATAATAATAATAATAATGAAAACTATGAAAACTCAATATGCTTATCTAAAACATTTACTAAAACATTAGTTATCCAGATGTAATACTGCTCGTAATAGCATGTTTGATTTTGGCATTTTCAAATACCTTACTGATATAATAGATCATTAAAAATCTCTATCTGATTGCAGATATATATATAGTTTTCCTTATCTGATATAAAATACTGATAAGGCTTTTTCACAACAGGATAAAGGCCTCGTTAGTATCTTCTGTAATAACTGATCAGTTTACTATGTGATACATGCAGTGTGTAAAAATACTGGGTACTGATTGGTCGAGTGAAAGTCGAATATGATAAGATCTCAGTTTATGAATCTTTCAAAAAGTCGAGCGTGTAGAGTGATTGGAATTCTTATGAGTTCAAATTTAAGAAGGAACTCTGAAAGCTGCTTAAAGTAAGTACATTTTCATATCTTTGAAAAGATGTTGTCTCTTCGTACAACCAAATACTTATAGTGTAGTAGACTCGAAATATTTATTTGACCGAAAACGTTATCAGAAACTTAAGGTTGGCTGCGGGTATTTATTAGGACAACATGAAGGTGTCGTTTTAAATTCGCGGTATTTTTGGGTAGAGTTCTATTGATTTCTGATAGTCAGAGATCATTTTAAAAGTATTGTAACCACATGTCAACTATTTTCTGGACAACATTTGAGTATATTCGCATTTTTTTTTTAATGTTTTAATAGGTAAAACGCCATGTATTGGACTTGTATTGAGATCTACTAGTGCACTAAAAAATCGAACAACAGCGTCAAAATGAACTCCAGAAATTAAAAAGAGCAGCTCGAAATTAGTAAAAGGGCGGAAGTTTCAGCACATACCGTATTTACTCGAATAGACGCCGCGGCGTTTATTTAAATTTTCATGACTCAGGTGCGGCGTTTATTCGGGGGCGGCGTTTATTCGGGGGAGGCGTTTATTTAATACCGTAATCCATTTTATTTCAAGATAAAAAGTGCCTTACCGTATTGACAAAGTGTAAGAAGCAAAAATCCTTAAAAACCGTAACAGAAACAAGCTTTCAATATTAAAATGTCATGGTAGGTACTGTTTTCATTGCTTAACGTTACAGTACGTAAACCCTACTCAATCTCAATGTCAGAGTCCCCTTCGTTATCAGAGTCTATAAGCTCCAACACTGGGTGCGCTTCTTCCACATCAGAGTCAGTACATTCCGTAAAAGGATTGGAATCTGGCTCATTTAGGATCCCTAGCTGTGACTTGAGCATGGCTTGTCCAGCATGGCAAGGCTGTCCTTCCTTAAGGCAGTGAATCGTGTCATCCTTTGCTCCATCCGCCGGAAGGTTCAATGCGCAACTTGGGAAAGATTTCTGGATAATTTCAACGGGTAGTTCGTTCCAAGAATCGAGAATCCACTTTAAAATAGTTCTTCTCGGGGGTGCTTTCAGATTCCCAGCAGCTGTTTCTTGGTATAATCCAACTGTACCTAGCCACTCGTCATATTTCTCTGTGCACAATGACTTGAATGGCTTGTTCCAGCTAACATCTGGAGCTTGGATGTATTTTGTACAACCTCCCGGTACAATTACCCGATCTATTTTCTTAGATCGTATCGCATCAGAAATGCTGTCTTCAATGTGACACTCATATGAGTCCCATGCTAACAGCCTACGCTTGAATGAAAATATCCCAAGAACAGAGTTGACCCAGACATGAGTTAATTCAGTGTTCATCCATGCATTTGTCGACGTTGCAACAACTGCTCGATGTTTGAACTCTTCGTTTAACGCTGCAACTTCACGTTTGGCACCTTTGAACACCACCATAGGCTTTAGCTTTGTTCCGTCTGCCTTGGCAGCTAAACAGACAGATACTCTTGACTTTTCATGGCCAGTCGTTTTCAGAGTGATGGACTTCTTTCCAGTTGTGTCAATTGTAGTTTCTGACACCATATCGCACCAAACTGGAGTTTCGTCCATTGCAATAATGTCAGAGGGGCCATAATTGTGTTGCTTTTGTAGTCGCTTAACTTGAATTATGTATGATACAAGTTTTCCGAGCATTTTATCTGGATCTTGTTGAGCAACCGATGTCTTTCTTCTCAATGATAAGCCATTTCTTTTCATGAATCGACACAGCCAACCTCTTGAAGCTTTGAAGTCTTCGTCAACGTGGTTTCCTTCCGTCACATCACGATAAACAATTTCAGCTTTCTTCATAATATGCTTGCATGAAACTCGAAGACCACGAGACCGCCTGTTTTCTATCCACTCCAGTAAGACTTCTTCCAATCTTGTACTCAAGGGTTTTCTGCCACCTCCATGCAATCTGCTCCGTTCTTTTCCTTTCTTAGTACCAAGCAAAACAAAAAATTTGTTTTTGTTTGCTCGCCACTCTCTCACTCTCTTTTCATCGACTTGAAACCGGCGAGAAGCTGGTCGATTGCCGTTCGATTCCGCGAAAGTAATCACTTGTTTCTTTACTGCAAGACTATACTTCTGTCTTCTTTTACCCTTATGGGAAATTATGTCTTTCGAGTCTTTATTCGGGTCTGCCATCGTCGTAGACTACCAAGCGAAATGTTTGTGAAACCATCTAGATCACACGAGATAACAAAGTGTTTGGCGGCGGGAACTAAAGAGTTTCACATGACAAACTTGACAGTTTTCACATGCTAACTTGTAAGTTACAAATCAGATAAAACTAGTTTGTCGCGTCAAGGTTCACGGAAGCTCGCAAATGGTAGTAAGAATCACTAAAATGGCAAGGGCTTTATCTGTTGAATTTAAGATGTATTTTAAAGTAGACTTTGAAACAGTTATTCGAGGACATCACGTTTACAAGTCTGTATGGACACCCGCGAAAGATCACGAACTACAATGTAAGCAAGACACGCGTGCCGAAGCAAAAGAACACGATCCGAACGCCATTGGTGTCTACTTGGTATCAGAGTGTGATGAGAAGAAACTTGTTGGCCATGTTCCGATTGAACTATCACGACTATTGAAAAACTTTCTGGACGCAAATGATGAAAACAAACTCTGTGCACAAATCACTGGCAAGAGAAAAAGAGAAGTTGGGCTTGTTGTACCCGCACATTTCACAGCATTCACTACAGAACTGCGAATCGCCACCATTCTAGAAAGGGAGCTTAGTGAAAGGGCCAAAAAGTATACTCATTTCGAGCTGAACAACATTGGCACTCAAGGACAAAAATTCCCATTGCTGATGTAGACATGTTTGTGCTGTCTAATTAAATATATTTGTATTGAAACCAATAGTTGATTTTCTTCAAATAAACGCCGCATTCAGGTGCGGCGTTTACTCGGGGGCGGCGTTTATTCATATTTTTGCTCTCAAGTGCGGCGTTTATTCGGGGGCGGCGTTTATTCGGGGGCGGCGTCTATTCGAGTAAATACGGTAATGTCTGGCACAGGAGAAATGACATTAAAAATTAAATCGATATCGTTTTCTAAGATTTTGTTTGGAACGGAGAATGCATTACATGGCAAGAGCTTGCAACCCAGGGCCCGGTTATTCGAAAGCAGGTTAACGCTTAACTCACGGTTAAATATAGCTATGTTGCCTATTTAACCCTGGGTTTCCGTTAACCTGCTTTCGACTGAACAACCGGGCCCAGCACATTTTTTCACACGAATTCGAATCCTAATAAAATTTGCGATATAGACCTTATGCAATACTCGATTTCTGTACTTTGCATAAATTTGCAAAAACTGAAAGAATAACGAGTTTTAACTCGTTATTAAAAGTAAAGGTAAATCAATAGATTGAAAGACCATCGACAGTTTAGTATTGACCCCCAAAAGTGCATTAATAAAAATGAAACTATCATCAAGTAATAAGCGTTTGAAAGGTGCAAAATACATGGAAACGAGGCATCTAGGGCCAAAGTCCGGTTTCTGGTACAAATCTTTGTAATTTCAAATCACTATAACTTTTCAAGATTGCATAGTACAGCCCTAAAATTTGGCATTATTGAAAACCCTCTCTTCAAAGAGATGGTCAGATATTGCTGTAATATATTCCCAATAACAAAGGAAATCAGATTTTACGATTCTACCATTAATGCATAAGGTCTATATATTATTTTTAATGTCAAGTATGTCATTTCTCCTGTGCCAGACATTATGTGCTGAAACTTCGCCCTTTTACTAATTTCGAGCTGCTCTTTTCATTTCTGGAGTTCATTTTGACACTGCTGTTCGATTTAAGGGGGTTGGGATCACGTGACATCTTAGTGCAAGTCCCCTATTGCAAGGCATTCTCGTTGGAGCCCTTGGAGACCTTGGAAATTTCATTTTGGAGAGAAAATGCTATAATTTTGTAAATGGGACAAATATTAAAGCAATTGTACATGTATGTATACTTATCATTTGGAAGCTTGGCAGCAACTTATTAGAAAATTCGTGAACATCGGAAACATGCAGCAAACATCATTCTAAGAAGTGCTGAAGGGAAAATTTAATAAATTGAAATTCGAAAAACAGTTTTTGGCAGAATTTGTTCAACATCACGTAAACAACATGTTTCAGAGAGTTTCGCACATACAGTTTCGAGAATTTCGGGTCAAGAATCAGCTACCACTATCCTAATAATGGCCTTCGATATACAAAATGTGGGGTAAAACCCTTGTATTGAGATATTTATTAAACCATCAACACCTCTAGCCATGCATGAGTCCTATAATTCCTCACCGTGCCAGTCTATCCATTGGATCACAAGCCTTCTATAACTATTCTAACAAGGCAATCCTTCATAAAGCATCAGTTGGTTGTTCTATGTGTTTTAGAATGTAGCCACAATCTCAAGAAAGTTTGTTTGTTTGGGCCATAAGTGCATTGATAGTTTTTATTGTGAAAAGGACACTGCATACACTGTATATGCATGATCTTTCTTCTTCTTCTTTTTCCTTCTTCTCTTTCTTTTTCCTTCTTTTTGTTTCTTTTTTTTCCTTCTTCTTTTTCTTTTTCCTTCTTTTTTTTCCTTCTTCTTTTTCCTTCTTCTTTTTCCCTTTTCCTTAATTTTTCTTTTTCCTTCTTCTTTTATCAGCATTCTCTATATCAAGTGAAGAATACTAATGATTTACATCAGATAAGGCAGTGATGATAGCAATATTCAAAAGCCTGCAATGAAGACTTGTCGATGAGATTTCTAAGCATAAGCAATTAGGTTCTAATTACGAGAATCCTGTCAAGTCTGCTGCACAGATACCCTTTATTTTGAGCGCACGTGTCTGATATTTCTCGTCATTGGCAAGTTTGCAAACAAAATAGAAAGAAGCAAAATATTCGATGTGTTTGATTTTGAGTACAGGGGGATTTTTATCCTCGGTCTTGTATCAGTTCCGTGTAACTAAGTTCATATGAATTCCATAAAAGTACTTCAAAATATTCACTAATACTGCAGATATCACTAGCATTGTATAAAAGCTGAATCCATGCACCATAAAGAGCTTCTCTTGGTCCTTCTCTTGTTGTTAGTTCATACCACAAAATAAAATATTCACTAATACTGAAGATATCACTAGTAGTGTATAAAAGCTGAATCCATGCACCATAAAGAGCTTCTCTTGGTCGTTCTCTTGTTGGTTCATACAAAATAAAATGTTCACTAGTACTGAAGATATCACAATTTTTTTTCGTGTTCTTGTTGATATATATTTGTGAAATATTTAGTGACTCGAGGCTAACCATATAAATGCGTCTGTTAGCAATAAGTACCGCGGTGGCAGCGGTATCTGTGAACCCGAAAAGCTACTGAGGGACTGTTTGTGCGTCTACAGAGTGGGGCTTGTACTATGACCACTTTATGCTGTCAAAGTTGCTTTTGCACGCTTTGATGAATTTGGACTTTGACTGAAGAGAAGAGAACATATCCTATTTTCTTTGATCACAGAATCTCAAAGTCACCCGTCCGGCTATCTCCTCGTGATTACAGTATATGAGAACGACTTGAGATTGTCTGTGAAATGTCACTAGGATAGTAACTACTTACTAACCCGACTTTGTTGAATTTGGACAAACGGTTCCATGCTAGTTTATTTGGCTGTATTGTTGTGGTCGCGATGTTAGGCATCAGTTTTCAGTTTCAGTTTTCTGTAGTTATTGATATGTCAATTTTTTTCCTAGGAAAGGTTATAATTATATAATTAGTCTTCTTAAAATTAATAGAGAGTTTATTTGAAGCACAGTATTTCAGAACATTATTGAGTTCTTCGTTGACGGTCCTTTCTAGATCATTCGGGTTTTTTGAAGAGTAAAAAATATTGGTATCATCTGCAAAGATTCTAAATAATAACTTGTTAGAAGAGTTGGGTAGGTCGTTGATATACAAGAGGAATAATAAGGGCCCAAGTGTGGATCCCTGTGGGATACCACACGTGATAGTTTTCATGCTCGATTCAGAATTACCTATTTTGACATACTGCTTTCTGTCTTCTTTTAAATAGCTAGAGAACCATGTATACGGAGAGCCACGGATTCCATATTTGTACATTTTATCTAAGAGTATTCTATGGTTGATTGTGTCAAAAGCTTTGGAGAAGTCTAGGAATATTCCACAAGTTAGTTTGTTTTCATCTATAGCTGTTTTTAGGTTTTCCACTATTTCTAGAATTGCATATTCAGTTGAGTAGCCTTTTCTGAATCCAAATTGATAGCTATATAGTATACTTTGCTTTTCCAGGAATAACATGAGCTGATTGTAAATAAGCTTCTCCATTACTTTACTAAAGGATGAAATAATATAAATCGGTCTATAGTTTCCTAATTCAGTGGGATTCCCGTTTTTAAATAAAGGGGTTACTCTGGAAATTTTAAAAGTACTTGGTACTGTACCTGTTAAAATTGATTCGTTGAATATTTTAGTAAAGGGAATTGCCAAGGATCCACTTGCAAGCTTAATGAATTTATTAGGTATGTCAAGAAAGGCCTTATTTTCATTGAGGCTGGCAAAAAGAGTAGATACCTGTAGTTCCGTTACTGGCGATAAGATGAAGCCAGATGATGGAGTATGTTTTATGTATTGAGTTGGGTTTTTTGTTGTTGGGTCAACATTAATTTTACTTGCTAAATTAGGACCTATATTGACAAAGAAGTTATTAAATTTCTCAGCAATATCATTCTCTTCAGTAAACGTTCTATCAAATATTTAGGTGTTTTTATTGACAACCATTTAAATTGGGATAATAAGGGATGCTCAAATATTACATATTAATAACAAAATAGCTAAAAATATAGGAATTCTATGTAAACTTAGACACTATGTCTCTGTCAATGCTCTGAAACAGCTCTACTACACCCTGGTATATCCCTATTTGAATTATGGTCTGATGAGCTGGGGAACTGCAACCCAGACTAGGTTAAGAGCAATTAAATCAAAACAAAATAAATGTATTCCATCTATCTAGCTTCTTTGCAAAGAAAAGAGAAAATGCTACTCCATATTTTAACCTTCTGGAAATTCTGAATCTCGAAAATGCATTCATCTTTAAAATGTCGTTATTAATTCATAAAATCAAATATATCAAAAAAGGCCTCATGCATGATCCAAGCAAGTCACCGAAAGATTTTTACAACGTAAACCGACCTATGCCTGATTGAGGTGGGTAGAAATCCCATGAGCTACGGTAGAGTGCAAAAAATATATCCGTGAAACAGTGCTAACTAATTTAGCCAAATAGCACCAATGGAACAATAAAAAACAAAAGAGAAAGTACCGTACCTCGAGGGATTTTCGGTCGAATGGTTGCAACCCTAGAACCTGATATAATATAAAACAACTTTATTGAAATAGAAATAATACATTATAGTACTAATATTAATGATATAATGATATTCTTCATCTGATCGATAAAGAATGCTGATTAGACGTCATTTTTATGAATGATTATGAATACTAGGGATTTACTATCGGATATAGAGTGTTGATTGATCGAATGAATGTGACTGTAATCCTATATATATATATACTCTCCAATTACAGCTGATTGGCTGACTTCCAAGTACAAAGTTTGTGTATGTGTAATTTGCAATAGATTCATTCGAGGAGGAAAGAATGCGGTCATGTACATAATTGAATATTTTCTCCGACTCTGAACAAATGCATGTTTTTTTATGAACATGATTGGTTATGATAGTCACTTGACGTTAGAGTTTCTTTGATGGTTTGTGAACCAACTCTAATATTTGGTTGGTATGTGAAATGTCGCATTAAAGTAAATCATAGGCATCTCAAATCACATGTATGGCAGGGGCGGATCCAGGATTTATTTTAAGGAGGGGGTGCACCATCTTTTAGGAGAGGGTGCACCATTTATGATCAGGACGTACACAAACTCAAGCACCAATAACGCAGTATATATCAGCTCATCAAGGGGTGTGCACCCCCTGCACCCCTCCCCTAGATCCGCCCCTATATGGTTTGATTCTTTTTAAGAGACAAACTGACTCACAACACAGCAACAAAAAGAAGGCTCGCCCTCCCCCTTCTCATAATAATATTAAGGCCCCGTTTACATGAGAGAGATAACCCTAGCAGTAGGGACAATTATATTGTGTTATCATCCACAGGGAATATGCGATCTCTCTCATGCAAACAGAGGCGCCTAAGAATCGACCCTTCCGTCGACCTTATACACCCTCTCAGACAACACCCCCTTCGTCCTCCCTTTCATTAAAAACGTACAATCACTAACATAATGCTTTTACGGGAATTATATAAGGTTTACTTCTGTGACTGACAAGAGAATGGAAGTTTGCGTCAAGTTCCTGTTGGTCGTGACCTTCATCATGGAATCCCAGTTCGCTTCTGCCACGACCCTCACCAGGCTTCTACAAAAGAAGCACCACATGAGCTCAGTGATGGAATCCATGAAATCTAACATCGATCAGGTTAGAGGCCTCGACAAGTTTATCAAGGCCGTAAAAGATGTGCAAAATTACGCCGAAGAATTCATGAAGTCTCCACGGATTGAGGGATCAAAGAAGACCTTCGATGTTTTTCAGAATATCATTTGGGATTTAGATGAATGGTATTTCATCGAATCGCCTCTCATTAAACGTTTTACTTTGAGAGCAAACAATTTTTTCCATTTGGGAACTTTACTTTATGGCATAACTGATGAAATGTATTGGATGAAAGTTAGACAAAAACACTACAAAGTAGAACTACCTCCGCTTTGTTCAAAAATTTCACCCATTGTTCCACTGATTTGAAAGAAATCTCCATAAAAAGCGTTTGCAGTAGTATTCTATCGTGTTCACAGAAAGGAACAATCTACTCCAACAAAGGGAGAGCCGGAAAATTATGCGTGGGAGACTATTATTATGAACAGGAAATGTCATCAGTTTGCGCAAGGGATAACAAATGTGACCTGGCGAAAGCTTTACCAATGATGACTGGCATTTTCTGGTATCAAATCAACGATGTTATTTTCCATCGCTTATGTCCTCAACATTGTCATGGCAGAGATTGTAACTATCTTGATACTTTTCGAAAGGTTATGGAAGATTCCGAAAGCCTGATAATGTACGCTAAGTCGCTACCATCTTACTGGGCTGAAACTTGGAAAACATTTTTCTTCTTCGACGCCGTGACTGTTCAAGCTTTTACAAATACTCGCGTCACTTTGTCCATGGTAAAAGAGAAGGCAAGTGACTTTGAATTTGCTGCCAAGCAGTGTTCTGTAATAAAATCGCCCAAAGCCTGCTCGAATAGCGCTCTTTTGGAACAGTACAAACTTCTAAAGGACATGCAATACAATAAGAACAAAGATGTCAAGCTAAAAGACCTTCGCAAGCATTCCCAAATGGACTATGCACAAATGATGAAATTACAAAAGGATAATCTGCAGCAATTACAACTGTTAGGTGGCATTAAGAAACTTGACGATAACTTACAGGCCTCTGTGTCTGGTATCTCCAAGTACTTTGAAGGTCTCGCCAAATTCGACCAAGGGATAGCTACAGCAGATGCCGGCTTTCTCAAAGGAGAACTTGACAAGTACGAAACGTCGCTGAAAACTGTTGAATCTAAACTTAAGAAAGATATCAACGAAGCAATGCGTTTAATGGGAGCCGTTTTAGCTGCCAACCTGCTTATGGAAATTGCAAAACTTGTAGCTCTAGTGGCGACGAACAGCAATCCCTTAAAGCTAATTTTCGCAGGTCCGGACATTAGTGATATAATGGACCAAACCGGAAAAGTTGCTGACGCCACATCTAACCTTGTAAAAGGTGCAGCTCTTATTGTTGCTCTAGACGATTTGACACAGCATTCACTAAAGTTAAGAGCAGCTTTTGGAGCCAACACAATACAGATTACATCTCTGCAGAGTATTGCAAATAAAATAAGGAACGGCCAGAGTAACGACATTGGAAAGGACGCTGATAAATTTGTTGACGAATATGGATCATACACACCACAGACAGACCGAGCCACACTAGCCAAGAACGATGCTTTAAAGACGCCACATGTGATGTGCTGAATGGCGAGGTTGGAATAGCAGGGGCCGTTCCCAAGTCCATAGCTGGAGGCAAACTACTATGTGAAAAACTAGAAGGAACTCTGGCCCAATTATTTACTCTAAGAGAAGATATCTTCAACTTCCAGTTTCAGCTAGTTGATTCAATTGCAGCAGTTGTCCGTGGAAATACAGCACAAAGATTTGCCAGGAACATCAAGGGGAAACATGATTCTCTAGAAGCAAGCCAATTCATGACTGGATTCTTTCTCATGCAAAGTAAAATTCAGAAGATTTGCTCAGTTTACTGTGACGTCCTGGAATATAAAAATCAAGGGAAACCCATATCCGCTTGCTCGACGGCCAATGGTCTGTTTGGAAAGGAAAATATCGATGCTGTGATTGCTTATGCTGATAAGAAATACTCCATTTGATGAGGTTCGAAGAATTGTGTATATTCCAACACGAACCCGATCAAAGGGTGATACTGGTGTTGTAGACCTGCAAGCACTTGCAAGAGGAGAAACAGTCATTTTCAAAATGCCTCTTGATAACAATTGGTTGAAAGAATATCGATGGATTTTGCCCGGAGAAACGGTGATACCCTTCATCAAAAGCTTGAAGCTCTTCCTACCGCACAAAAAGTATAGAACGTCAACAGCCCATCGGTACACCACCACCCAGGTAACAATCACATCTGTTTCTGGAAGCTCCATTTCCACAATCAATCCAAATACATATCGTACAATCTATGATGAAGGCTATCCCAGCTGTTCCACAGAAATCGACAATCCTTACAGCCTGTGTAACAATCTCCCCAAGATATGTGACAAAACAAGCAGAATGACGGGAAAGAGCCTCCTTCCTACCGTACTGTCTACTTGGAGCCTTCAAGCCAGTGTTCACCAAGGTTCGCAAAGAATCGATTATGACGCACCCAGTCCAGACACTAATATCCTTTTAAGAGCCGTGGCCATATTGAAGGTGCCACTCAAGGCAAAGAAGAGGCATATACCACATTTGCTGCCGCGTTCCGAAGTGGTCTTGTCTCAAGATGGCTGCTGTTCTGGCAACAGGTACAGGGCGTCTCTGTACACCCGCAGCTGTGCCGTGTGTCCAAAGGGAACGAATTCATTTCTTGGTGGGTTATTTTGCCAAATAAATGAAGCATCGTAGCCGTAATCCTTAGGGTTGGAGGTAAGATACATGGTGTATCATTGCGAGCAACATCACTGGCAATATGATTGAAGTGTGTGTTCATCCCCTGAAATTGTTATGACCAAACAATGGTAAACAAAATTATTTTAAGTGTCAATTGTATTTTTACAGACGTTTCGGGCATAGCCCTTCATCACTGATGAAGGAAACGTCTGTAAAAATACAATTGACACTTAAAATAATTTTGTTTACCATTGTTTTATCTAAAAAGTAAGTGTCACGCATCTCAATCAAGAACTTCTAGTTCTTTTCTAAATTGTTATGAATAGCAAGCTTATTCAATGACAATTCGACCCTACCTCTGCATGCGCAATATATTTATTACGCGAAACAAATTGCAGGATCGAGTGGGCACCCGCTGAAAATGTGGCAAATTTGCTGGCAATATCGGGCACAATGTTACACCGTGTGTCTTTACCTTCATCTAGTTATAACGTAAACATATTGTTATACTTTGTGTTACAGTTATGCTAAAATTAATAGTTAGTTTTATTTGTTTGGTGTTGGGGTTATAGTGCATGGTGTTAGGGTTACAATTAAGTGGGAATGATATTTAATGTATATTGCATTGATTTATAAGTTATTTCAGTATTTCAAGAAAACGTTGTTGTCTATAGCTTGAACATGGCCGAAAGGACATTTTACAATCGCTTCTAGCTTTCTCGCGCGCTGATTGGTTTATTTTTATCACCAAAAAGATCGAGGACAGACGCCGGACTAAATGACTCGTACTAATTCGTCATGAAAGTTTATTTTGTTTGTTCGTCATTTTTCTATAGATTCAGTTGATTAATCTATACTGATTAGCATCTATGATTGTAATATATTCACGTACTAAACAATGCATGCGAGTATACATATTTAGATATGGGTGCATGAAAATGGGGAGCTGTCCACAGAAGTGGACAGCGGTATACTCGCATGGAGGGACAGAGCGGAAAAACGGGTTTTGGCCTCTCGTTATAAGGAAACCTTTACGTATATAAGCTACATATTCCGCAAACATATTCTTTCACGGCCAAAGAACAGCATATCAAATGCACCTGAAATTTTATTAATGCGCATTTGAGATACAGCCCCTTGTACCCTGGGAGAGGAGGTACTCTGATCAACAGAAAAAACTTACATTTCCGGGAATATCCCCAAGCAGCTTTATGATACTTCAACAGAATTTTTCCACAGGTTTTGAGTGACGATGCCACAAATAGGGGCTAAATTTTACCAGATACCGAAGAAAATTGTGAAATTAGCTGCCTTGCGGTTTTTTCGGCTCTGTGGCATGGAGGGGGTAACTTCGCAGCGCGTCATCCAGGGCGGGAGGGCGGGAAGTCGAAACCAGCTACACGGCGTCGTAGATGGGAATGACACAAAAGACAGGGTGTGCGGTAATATATGCACGCAAGGCATGATGGGATATCTATTGTTATGCAAATACTCGCTATTATTATGAGTACTTAGAATAGTAATATATTCACGTACTAAACAATGCATGCGAGTATACATATTTAGATATGGGTGCATGAAAATGGTCCACGTATCACAGGTAGGAGCTGCTTTGTTTTTTGTTTTTTTTTTTCCAACACTAAGGTTGTTGTGGGAAAGCGGGGGAGAAGTTTTCTAAAGTGTTCATTTGCCGGTAGGCTAAGCCAGGGTCAGCCTCCTTGGAAGACGCCTCGGCCAAGCGCGACGAGGCGGAGGATGCAGACATGACCTTGGACAGCTGCATGTAGTGCGAAGCTGTGGCTTGTGACTTCCATCCCACGTGGGACATGATGTCCTGAAGCTCAGCCCCCGACAATGCCAATGTAATAGCGCAACCCGACCGGAAGCCATGCAACGTGTGAGACTCGTCCATATGGAATTCCTTCAAGTACAACTTCAGGCGAGACTCTGCTGCAGACGACGATAAACTTTTGTTTGCCACTCCGCGGTCGGGGGTAATAGGGCGGAAAAGGTAGCCAGATGTGAGGCTAATCCCGATGGCTTTTGATTGGTTCACGTAAAGTTCAGTTGCATAAACAGGACATATTATTAGGTCACTACTACGACGGATTCCAAACAAATTTGTAGAGCCGTCGCGCAGGGTTTTTTCCCCATGTGTGATTAAAGAGGAGTCCATCGTTGTTGGGAAAACGCAATATTTCCTGAGACTTCACCTGGCCTAAATCCCCAGGTCGGTCCCCGCTGAAGAAAAGGATCTTAAAGTAGGCCTGATCGCGTAAAATGCAATATATTTATATCGGCGATAGATTTCCTGAGGCCAACTTTGCGTTAATGCCACGGCCTAGCCGTACTAGGTCGCTAACGAAAAAACGGGGTGGCTTGTTTAGGCAATGTCCGAGCCTGAAGCTGTTCGGCAGTGATGATCTTTATGTAACGTCTTAGCGATATGTCAGTGGCGGGATTGCCAACCAGGAGTCGTGGGTCCCAATCCCCTCTACGACCGTTTTCATTAAATATGGCCCGCAATTTTCCCACCTGCGAGTCAACGGAGCCATAAGCCAACCGAACCGGGCATCCGCACGCTGAGACCCCTTTGTTTCCCAAAAAATGGCATCCATATCTATGCACCTGGGTCTTACCGTGGCTGTCTTTCCAGACTAGAAAACGGCAAAGATCTCGTGGACAGGCCGATGAGATATCCTGGGGCTGAGGCAGCGAAAGCAGAAAGGATTGCAATTGCTTTTGTAAAGATGACTTTTGTTTTGAATAATTTGTACTAGCGCACAGGGATGAAACTTCGGACAAGCGTGTATCTAGGGCTACAATGTCTGGGGAGGGGGAGAGGGTCGGTAGGTCGCTTCTACTCAGGATTTTCCTCTGATAGCCACACCTCTGGCAGAAACGGAAGTCCGAGTCGTTGGCGTAACAGCAAGATGGGCATGCTGCAGATGGCGTGAATAGCTTGGGTACCGTAGGGAGAGGCTATGAATTAAATAAAGATACAACAGACTTAGGTGCGGTTTTAAATTGTGTATTTTATTGTGCAATCACATTTGATATTCTCCAGAATCATTAAATGCCATATAACACTTATGGCTGGAGCTGGGCGGTTTTAAAGTTACTACCAGGGATCTTAAAGCCGGAAAGCCCATAAATCCCACGGAGATTGAATTCGCTGCGGTAACCTTCTTTAGAGGGGGGGCGGATCGCGCCGAGCTGTCCTCTCGACGCGAGGCGTAGAGAGGTCCGGGCTACATGGTTCAGAGTCGGCCACCAGTACCGCCTGGGACGAACGTCTGGGATCACGATGGTGGAAGAGCAATTGTTTTCTTGCAGGAGTCGGATGACAGGTCCAATAAGGATAATAGGGGGGAAAACATATAGGTTTCGCAGCAACGGGTCGGACTCTGGGCTGCTCAGGTCTTGTGCAAAGATATCTACTCCCGAAGAACCTGGCATCGGGTAGGGAGTGAAGTGGGGCAGAGGTTTTCCATCCTTCCCGTCCTGAGTGTTTGAATCGAGCGCATTGAGGTCGATAGAGCGACCGGATGGCCCGCCAAAGCGAGGGTGTTCCTGGAGTAGAGACCACAGATGTGGCGCCAATTTACAATCTGCCGGGGATAATTTTCTTGATGGTTCGTCAGCAGGGTTTTCTCCTGAGGAGATGTACGATACTGCCAGGTGAATGTTTTGGTCGGCGACAGTGGAATAGAGCTCTTTTAGTGCATCGGAGAAAGGGCCAGCTCTGGCGGCTTGTGTTCTCCAAGCTTGCACAAGACATTGGTTGTCTACGAACGCATCAACCCGGGCGTTCACCAGGGATTCGCGGAAAGTTAGAATGGCGTTCGTTAGGGCCTTGGTTTCCTTTACTGCTATGTTGTGAAGGCTCATATCAGGGCTCCAATAATCCGACACAGGGATCAGACTGTGTTCAGGAGAGAGGGCCCCCCAAGCAAAACTCGAAGCATCGGAGAATATTACAAATTGGGAGTGCTTCTCATGTCGCCATTTTCCAACCTTTGAAACCACCTCAGGGGAGGCCCAATGCTCTATCTCTAACCGCAGGGCTGGTGATAGGTGGGCTGGCTTAGATGTCTTTAAAGCTTTCCCGATGGCCATGTTCATTTCATTGGTATATAAACGAGCGTCTTGAATGGCTAAATTGAAGGAGGAACACTTGCCAGCGAGTCGCTGCAGGGTGTGGACTGACACGTGGCGTTTTGCGAGGATTGAGGCTACTAGGGCAAGGAAATCCTTCTGCTTGTTGATAGGTAGATAAAAGGCCTCTTGCTCAGTGTCGGATATGAAACCAAGAAATTTGATTTGTTTTTGTGGGGTGAGCACGCACTTGGGCAGACCAAGGGTATAGCCGAGGTGTGAGAGGGTGTAGGCCACCACATAAACAGCATCCTGAGCGTTGGTTAACTTCGTCCTGTCCCGGGGTGTTGCCGACAAGGGTATTGTCCCGGGGGTGCCGAGTTGTAGTTCTCCAATGTGTCGATCGTCGATATATAAGGAGGAGGGAATTCCTATGGAGCGGAAGAAATGGGTCGCTACCAAGCCTGTCGAGTGGTATATCCATGCGGAGAGTTTCCAACCAAAAGGAATTGTGTTGGAGACAAAATACCATCCCTTCCATTGTAGGCCGAAAAACGCCCGGCTTGGCTCCTCTAACAAGATATGGTTATACCCTGACTTATCGTCGAGAACGGATTGGTACGAGTCCTTAGTTAGGTATCTCGGCAGGTGTGACAAGTTATCCAGTCTAAAGGGTTTATCCACCATCCATAAATTTAAATAGCGATTGTCGTGGCATAGGCGTGGCTTCGTTGGCTCGACGGTGAGAGGCATCACTAGGTAAGGGCGCGTTCACCTCTCCTACCTTGCCGACGACGATTGATCCATTCAGCACTCTTTCCAGAAGGGTGTTATCAATAAATTGCGTGAAACCCTCGCAAGATTTATTGTTTTTGAGGAGCGTCGGGGGAGGAATATCACTGTCAAATTGTCGGCCTTGAAAACTACCACGGAAGTGGCGAAAGAATTTAACGACGGAGACTTTGTTCTTTACCCAATCAAGGACCTCGTATGCATCGTCATAGGGGGCTCTAGCTACAAGCTCTTCCCAATCCCGGGCGTGGAGGTGAAGTTGGCCCGCTAGGAAGTTGTTAGGGTCGCGGAAAGGCAGATCTGCGATGTTAGGCGACTGGGCACCCTGTGCAATCTTGTCAATGAAATCAAAGTCACAGGGTGGGGCTGACATCCCTTCCATAGCCTCCAGGGGGGTCAGGTCCCTGGTGACCCACCTCATGGGTCTTGGTCGTTGAGAGTTGATATGTGCAGACGGGTCAAATAAACAGCCCTGGGAATAAAGCAAAACGAACGAATAGTCTTAGGGATATTCCCACGGCCAAACTCTCAACAAGTAGCGCAATTTTGCCTGCCGCAAAACTGGGTATACCGATCATCCTAAATATGGGACCTAAACCTCCTGAAGGGAAGGGATGACAGCCTGACCCAGATAAACCGGGGGGAGAGATTATCCTCCTGTTTCGAGCTGACACCCATCCCACCAGCACAAACAACCGAATAGGGGGCAGACAAAATGAGGGTGAAAATAATCTAAATACTACCAAGCTGATGGACTACAGGTGAATAATCTTTTATTGCCTATATCAAATGTTTTAATGAGGTAGTAAACTCGGGGAATAACTCTTCCCATTCTAGTCAGATGCTTTATAAATTACAACGACACTAAACTGGAAACAAACTTTCCATAACTCAGGCGACCGTGGGTTACTGTCGCTTTGTCCTCTGGGGACAGTTCCTAGCAAAGTGACTCTCGGAATTACACAGGAAGCATGTGAGTTGCGCCATGTTAGGGCGACGAGCGTATGGACTTCTCCTATTCTCCCGCCAGGAAGGCAGTCGGCGGGATGCTGTAGCCTTATCTGGCCATGGGTGACCATGGTTGTTCAGGTCCATCAAGGGCTGAGGACCTCCGTGATTATATGCCGGCGGGCGGGGGTTGTCACTCAGCGTGCCGATGTTCTTCAGGACCTTATTTGCTTTCTCTAGAATCTTGCTCTTGACCGGGTCGCCGACCAGGGCAACGAACAGGTCTTTTAAGGCGGTGCGCGACAGGGTCTTGGAATGTCTCTGGACTTCATCCAGAACACACTCAAATTCTCTTGCTTTGGGGTCATTGTTTACCTTGGCCTGGCGGACGAGGGTCTCCAAGTCGGCCAAAGCCTCGTCCGCGTCGAACCTGGCTTTGTCCAAAGTTCTGTGTAATGACTGCAGTGCCATGGCTACAGAGTTTGCTTTCCCCTGGTCCTCAAGCTTCTTTAATCTTTCCTCCATGGTAGGAATACACTGGGAAAAACAGGCAAAAGACGGGGTCAAAGGATGATACGGTACATAGGGGCTATGTGGGGAGTAAAGCTAGTCTCCGGGGAAATGAACTTGTAACGGTTAAAGGACTCTAATCATGATCCATTGTTTCAAAATATTTTGTTTGCCACAAGGGAAAGGGGAGAATAGAAAGCCTATATAAACAAACGAACTAAGAGAAATCTGCATAAAATTCCTACTAAACAAACATAACCAGGAAATATGTTTTAAAATTGAATATGGCTAAACAGTGAGTCCGAGGGTAGATTTGACTGAATTGTTTTCCGGTAGACCTCTACCTGGTTAAATCAGTTATACATTCGCAGGGAAACACTTGAGCGGTAGACCTCTACCTGGCTAACCCAGTTATATATTTGCAGGGAAAATTAAACACTTAGCGGTAGACCTCTACCAGGCTAAACCAGTTATACATTTGCAGGGAAAATTAAACACTTAGCGGTAGACCTCTACCTGGCTAAACCAGTTATATATTTGCAGGGAAAATTAAACACTTAGCGGTAGAACCCTACCTGGCTAAACCAGTTATATATTTGCAGGGAAATAAGCACTTTTAGCGGTAGACCTCTACCCGGCTAAGTCAGTTATACATTCGCAGGGAAAATTAAACACTTTAGCGGTAGACCTCTACCAGGCTAAACCAGTTATACATTTGCAGGGAAAATTAAACACTTAGCGGTAGACCTCTACCTGGTTAAATCGGTTATACATTCGCAGGGAAAATTAAACACTTAGCGGTAGACCTCTACCTGGCTAAACCAGTTACACATTTTGTAGGGAAAATTAAACACTTAGCGGTAGACCTCTACCTGGCTAAACCAGTTACACATTTTGTAGGGAAAATTAGACACTTAGCGGTAGACCTCTACCTGGCTCAAACAGAAAACGTAGCAGATTATAAAGGGGGAACCCAATATCATAAGACCGTACCTCTAGAGGTTGACCTGCTGCGTTGGCGTTTTGATCCGCTGCCGGGGCGTTCTGGCCTTGAGGCGGGTTCTGGACTTCAGGCAGGTTAACGTTCTGGGCTGCATCTTCTACAGGTAGAGCAGCAACGGGTAGAGCAGCAACGGGTAGAGCAGCAACGGGTAGAGCAGCAACGGCCGGGAATTGAACAGGATTATCGGCCATGACGCGCTGCGAATTCGAGGACTAACAAACGTCGAAACCAGCTACACGGCGTCGTAGATGGGAATGACACAAAAGACAGGGTGTGCGGTAATATATGCACGCAAGGCATGATGGGATATCTATTGTTATGCAAATACTCGCTATTATTATGAGTACTTAGAATAGACTCATGACCAACTACTTGACTATGCTCTGTGGTGTTCCATATCGAAGACAATCATTTTTGTGGCTACTGTCTCTACAGAGATAGCCACTATGCCATCGAGTGTGTAAGTAAGTGAGTCCGTAATTCGGATAGTGTTCGGAACTAGTCGGAAAATCAGCCACGATGTCGCGACGATGTACCCGATGAAAATACGTCGTGTGGCATGGAAACTCTGGGACGCTTTGTTTAGAACTAGAAGGTAAGTTTACACACTCTAATATACTATTCTTTGTTATTTTGCACCAGAAACAAGACACATCTCTCGTGCAAAGTGTCAAGTGTTTTTTTTTTTGTTTTTGTTTTGTTTTGTTTTTTTTTTTGTTTGTTTGTTTTTTTTTTTTTTTTTTTTTTTTTTTTCAATCAACGTTTATTTTCGTTACTAGAATATTACATTTTCTTTTTTGTATATGATAATAATAATGATACGTGCATGATATTTTACAATACAATATAGTCTAATATAGCTAGGTTATTTATTACAATGGATTTGAGCTAAAGTATTTAATTATTTTCTCCCATTTAGATGTAAATTGTTTAACTGTTCTAGATTCTACAGCAATGCAATTTTTTACAGTCAGT
>JAUJYZ010000388.1:0-114914 GCA_033675265.1 Actinostola sp. cb2023 | reverse complement strand
GTACTGTTTAATAAACCAAGACATTGTTTCAGCCAGAAAACACAACATGTCTGGTGCCTTAATGGTAAGCAATTTCAAGGAAGTAGAAACAGAGGAAGCCGACTTTGGATAGCATTGCTAAATCATACAAACCCAACAAACACAAAAGGGTAAAGGCTAGTTTCCATAACCCAAACCGCCCTTGATCGATAGCAGTCTGGGAACGAGTTTGCATAATGAGACGTCGGCCGTAGACGTAACGAAGTTTGGCGTTACGTATTTTCAAGATGTCTACGTTTGTGAAAATCAATCTTCTTTATATCGGTCGGTTCTCTGCTTGAATTATCTCTACATCACCTTTAAAATGTCATCCAAATATGTTTATGCTGTCTACATCTACTCAGCGAAGCTTTAAACGACGAAAATTTCGAACTATCGAGGGCAGTTTGAGTTATGGAATCAAGTCTCTACGACAAGGAACGATTTAGTTTCCATAACTCAAACTGCCCTTGTTGATTCTTGGACAAGTCATGGAAACAACGCAAATGTAAGTAATCTTTTACTATGATAATGTATTTAATTGAAAATCCATGCACTATTAAAGTCTTATAGTGGAAATTTTGGTTATGGTGAATACATTAAAAAAAAGCTTAGTACATTGCATTGCTTGTAAAAATGATAATAGAGTTAACTGTACTGTCTCAAGACAAACACCCATCTGTTAAAGATCTATTAAAATTAAGCCTGTATTACTGTAAACAACAACATTTGACTTGAGCAACATCTTTCAGACTAATTATAATTCATGAGACAAACACAATGGAACCCCCTCCCCTCCTTGGGGGGGGAAGGGGGGGGGGGGGGGGGGGGTGTTGTACTTTGGGGTAAAATGGGTAAGGATGACCATCGGAAAACATATATAGGGAGTATTTCCTCTGGGAATGGAACGTGGTTTGGAAATCTGATGCTAATATTACCATAAAATTTAGCAAACTTTAACTTTGAATTTCTCGAAGAATTACGTGGTGGATATTACTTTACATTTCTTTCATAACAATCACAACCTTAACATTTTTGATGATGAGGGGGGGGAGAAGGGGAGTTTTGATCTGTTGGGGATGATGTTAGAAAATGGGCTGGAGAGAAAGGGGGAATAGAGATTAATTAGATGGAAGGCTCGGATATGGAGTGGAAGGTGAAAGAGAAACGAGAAAGATTAGGGTGATGTTCACCGGAGAGGGGCTATGGGGAATGGATGAGAGTGTGGATTAAAGGGAAGGGGAGAGAATGTAGGGAAGGAGGGCTGGGATGTGGGGGAGGGGGGGAATTTATATATGGATGAGGGTGGGAATTTAAGGTTGAGGGGCTGGGGGAGAGGAAGGGGGAAAGAGAGTAGAAGAGGAGGGATGGGAGGGGAGGGGAGTGTGAATTTAGAGTTTTTTTTGGAGAGGGAAAGTTAGAATGGTGGGCTGGGTTATGGAAGAACAGGAGAGATGAGGGGTGAAGGTAAGAAGGTAAGTTGAATGTGAGAGTTTGAACTGGAGGGGGTGAAAGGAGAGAAAGTGAAGTGGAGTGGAGGAATCTGCTGGGGATGTTAGAAAAGGGCTAGAGAGAATGGGGGAATGGAGATGGGAGGCTTGGATATGGAGTAGAAGGTGAAAGAGAGAGAGAAAGGGGGGGGGGGATAAGGGTGACATTCGTGGGGGAGGGCAGTGGGATATGGGAAATGGATGAGAGTGTAGGTTTATGGGAAGGGGAGAGAATGGGGGATGGATGAGAGTGGAATTTTAAGGGTGAGGGGCTGGGGGAGAGGAAGGGAGAGAGGGTGTTATTGAGGAGGGCCAGAAAATCAGAAGAGAGATGTAAGTGGAAAAACCGGAGTGGCAAGTGGAGAAATGGATGGTGAAAAAGAAGAGAAAGATGGAAGAAGTGGAATGTTTGAAGATGAACTAGTATGAAGTCTAAAGAAGGATGTTGGAAATAAAGAGAAGGGAGATGAGTGTAATGTACTTCTTTCTCTCTTTTCTTCAATTCTATCATCCATTTCTCCATTTGTCACCTTATTTTTTATACTTACAATCCCCTTCTATCTTTCATCTAATATCCTTCGTCCATTTCTCTATCTGTCACTTTAGCTATTCCACATACTTTCCACTTCCCTCTTGTCTTCATTTCAAACATCCATGCATCTCTCTACCTGTCACTCTATTTTTCCACTCACATTCCACTTCTTTCATTCTTCTCCTCTTTTCTATCATCCATATCTACACCTGTCACTCTAGTTCATCCACTTACTTTCCATCTCTTTCTTCTTTCTCCGTCCTTTCTACCATCCATTTCTCTGCATCACACTCTTACATCTCCACATCCATTCCACCCATCTCTCCCTTTACCCCACATTCTTTATGGGGGGGGGGGGGGGGGGGGGGGGGGGGGGGGGGGGGGGGGGATTGTAGCTATTTTTTCCCTTATCTATTTCGTTCACAAATATATTCTATTCTTTCTCTGCCTTGAAAAAATGAACTGGAAAATTTTATACCTGTGAAAAAATTAACTACATTAACATATTCATTGTATCGTATTGTAAGGTATATCAGGTATGTGTGGCCCGTTTGGTAGTTTGGGTAGGGTTTCCAGCCTGTTTTTTTCGCTTTCACCCAGTTTGATCCCTAAAAAAGTAAACCGGGGGAAAAAATTAAACCACAACATATATATACAGTATATATATATAGTATAACCAACATTATTGAAGAGCATGTAAAATGGTACCCTGGGTACCAGAGACCCTTATTTTTTATCTCTCAAGCCGTAGGTGTTCTTGTAGAGCTTAGGAGAGATACACAATGGTCTCTGGTACCCAGGGTAGTCAAAAGGCATTTATGATAATGAACATCAACATCAACATCTATGACTTTAATTCACAAAGTTGGCCCATAACGTGAATGTTAATATGTTAATGTTGTGAATGTTATGAAAGAAATGTCAAGTAATATATCCACCACGTATAACTTCAACAGTTAATAATTCTTCGAGAAATTCAAATTTAAAGTTTGCTAAATTTTATGGTAATATTAGCATCAGATTTCCAAACCATGTTCCATTCCCAGGGGAATACTCCCTATATATATTTTCCGATGGTCATCCTTACCCATTTTACCCCAAAGTACAATCCCCCCCCCCCCCCCCTCCCCCCCCAGGAGGGGAGGGGGTTCCATTGTGTTTGTCTCATGAATTATAATTAGTCTGAAAGATGTTGCTCAAGTCAAATGTTGTTGTTTACAGTAATACAGGCTTAATTTTAATAGATCTTTAACAGATGGGTGTTTGTCTTGAGACAGTACAGTTAACTCTATTATCATTTTTACAAGCAATGCAATGTACTAAGCTTTTTTTTAATGTATTCACCATAACCAAAATTTCCACTATAAGACTTTAATAGTGCATGGATTTTCAATTAAATACATTATCATAGTAAAAGATTACTTACATTTGCGTTGTTTCCATGACTTGTCCAAGAATCAACAAGGGCAGTTTGAGTTATGGAAACTAAATCGTTCCTTGTCGTAGAGACTTGATTCCATAACTCAAACTGCCCTCGATAGTTCGAAATTTTCGTCGTTAAAGCTTCGCTGAGTAGATGTAGACAGCATAAACATATTTGGATGACATTTTAAAGGTGATGTAGAGATAATTCAAGCAGAGAACCGACCGATATAAAGAAGATTGATTTCACAAACGTAGACATCTTGAAAATACGTAACGCCAAACTTCGTTACGTCTACGGCCGACGTCTCATTATGCAAACTCGTTCCCAGACTGCTATCGATCAAGGGCGGTTTGGGTTATGGAAACTAGCCTTTACCATGCAAAAGGCGAGAGACAACTGCTCCGGACAAGTTAGTCTCTCTCATATTGCAGAATGAGCCTGAAAGGTGCCTAGACAATGTATCAGGAATTAAATGGGGCAGAGACCATGAACAAATAGCAAGGGAAACCTATGTGAAATTCATGAAGTCCCATGGACACAAAAATATCACTGTATTTGAGAGTGGCTTAGTTGTCACTGTAAAATACCCCCACATGGGAGCAAGCCCTGATGGATATGTCTACTGCCCCTCTTGCAAACATTACCAAGGTGTGCTAGAGATAAAGTGCCCTTATAAGTGGAGACACAGCACTATCAAAGAGGCACTTGAAGACAGCGAGTTTTATTGTTAACCTTAAAAAGGTTGTTTGTTCTTTTTCTACATTGGGAAAATAAGAATTTATCAATAGACAATCGTTACCTTGTATTATACATTTCAATATAATAAGTCTCCCCTTGTCATCTATCAACGTATCCGTGATCTTGTAATCTTGTAATCTGGCCTAATAGTACTGCGACTCCTCTACTATTTGCTCATCCATGAGAGAAAACTATTTCCCTGTTAAAACGTTGTTTCCACGATTTTTCGATATCAGATGTACTGTGCGTTTCTTGAAGAAAAGATAATCCTGTTTTCCCTGGTTGCATAACCAATTAAACATATTTTTACTTTTTTTGTAATTTCGAATACCACGGACATTTAGTGATATTATTTGATAATTAAGAACCATTTGTTTTGATGAGCTTTTGCCCTTTGAGACCCCAGACAATTCTAATGAAGTAACACAAACATTAAAGACAAAAGACACTAACGAACACAAACAAACGAACTGAGTACTATTTGTACATACTAACAAGCATGTAACGATGATACAGTTCAACAGACATGGTACAATGATGCAAACATGTTTCTTGAATAACAGGGTATTGATTTCACCTGTCCAATTCCCCGCTCTACTTACAAATTCAAACCGATCTATGACTTTACATTCCAGCACAGTAGAGTTAGCCTGCGTCACATCCGGACTTTTCTCTTGTCAAGTCCGTCTGCGAATCAGCGCCAATAACCGTGTTCTGGACCCCCTGCGACTTACGCGATTATATATAATAGATTCTGATTGGTTCGCAATGATGCTCTTACTTACACGAACTCCTATTGGATAATATTGTCGCACCGGATGTTATGAAAGATTTAAAACCGGAAGTTTGGCGCGACACTAAACACGCCTGCGAGGGAGACTAACGGGCGATAGGATAATATTCATTTATGTTCAGTTCCTTTTAAATCGATCGATTCCTCTTCCAATGAATTCAAACATTCTGCTAAAACAGCCATTGATAAGTGTCTTTTAAAATCCTAACCGTCACGTTAGCCGTTGCTTCTAAAATCCTAACCGTCGTGTAAATATAACTTGGGGATATCATGTTCGCGTCAGTCAGTTTGCTACGTTTGAACCCGTACGGCCTGTCGCTTGGCGCTATATTACACGACGGTTAGGATTTTAGAAGACGGCTAACGACGGTTAGGATTTTAAACTTGTAAATGGCTGTTTTAGCAGAATGTTTGAATTCATTGGAAGAGGAATCGATCGATTTAAAAGGAACTCCAGGTAACTTATAAATGTTCTCTCTTTAATTTGCATATATTTGTAAAAGAACATAAATGAATATTATCCTATCGCGCGTGGGCCGCTCGTGGTTCAATTTCGCGCCAAACTTCCGGTTTTAAATCTTTCATAACATCCGGTGCGATAATATTATCCAATAGGAGTTCGTGTAAGAAAGAGCATCATTGCGAACCAATCAGAATCTATTATATATAATCGCGTAAGTCGCAGGGGGTCCAGAACACGGTTATTGGCGCTGATTCGCAGACGGACTTGACAGAGAAAAGTCCGGATGTGACGCAGGCTAAGTAGAGTAAACTGAATAATTTAAGGAGCTATAGTTTAATGGCGTTTGATGTAAATATCTTGAAGCAAAACCCCAAAAAAACCTTATTAATTCAGTCAAATATCATTTAAGTATATCTAGGATATAACTGTATGCCTTGAGAAGCCTCACTTCGACAGCCATTGTTAATGCCACGAAGATAGAAATAAAAAAAAAGAAAGAGTAATCTGACCTTAGTATAAATCGTCTAAATCACTTTCTTTACTTATCTTGGTTGTTCTATCGCCTTTATCTTTGGTAACAAATATCTTGCCGTCCGTTGACCAGGCGTTATACCATTTGTTCAGCTTAACCCGTTTCCTCACTTCTCCAAAAAGCCTTCTCCTGGTTGTCGTTAAATTCTCGTTGATGTACACCGCCTGCGCGAAACAGAGCTTTGACTTGAAATGTGTTTCGTTTTTTCGCCCTCATCGTTTCAGGACGACTTGGGTGAAAAATCAATGTTTGGAGAGACTGGACGTAGATCGGTTTAGTTTTAGATCACACTGTTCACACTAAAAGACCTCTCAAGCCGGTCTACTTTTTGATCGATCTGAACCTATCTAAATCCAGTGTGAACAGTCTAGATCGGTCTAGACCCATCTGAACCGATTTAACTTGTGCTAGTGTGAACACAGCCTTATTTAAAAAAAATCGCAGCTTTCTCAACTTTCGCATATTGCAAATGTTATTCCTCTGTATGATGAACTGATTGATTTATTTTAACCAAAAATTCCCAGATTTATCAACTTTCCCATTTTTAGCTTAAAGAGAATTCAAACAGTAAGCAAGAAGATAAATCTCCATGTGTACTTTGCGACCCACCACCATTTGTACTACATACTTCTCTACTAGTAAAACAATGGTTTTGAGTCAGTATTGTGTTCGAGATAACTCCAATGAACATCAACTTTATCTTTTTTTAAACATCTAACAGCGCCTGCATAGTTGTCTTCGCTTGGGACATCCGATCTCCAACATCAACTTCAATGTCGTGTGTGGCATCGAATCCCATGATACACTTGTTTCTTGTTGAGCTCTTTATCTCAACGTTCACCTTTCTTCCAACCAGACTAAGCCTATTATTAACCAGTTTAATTTTCAGTGGAATTTGTTTACGTGCTGAGCATGATCAAGCAATATGCATGATACACATATTTCCAAAACCGAAATGAATTCAGGATCACATGTTTACCCGTGCTTGCTCCTATGGCACGCCGTTCAGGACAAAAGTATGTCGAGAAATCTTAGTCGAGAATTGTTTATCATAGGTTGAGAAATGCGAGAAATTTTATTCGTGTGTCGAGATTTTTTTTTCGTAGGTCGAGAAATTTATTCGTATGGCGAGAAATGTTATTCGGGTGTCGAGAAATTTATTCGTATGTCGAGAAATTTTATTCGTGTGTCGAGAAATTTTTATTCGTGTGTCGAGAAATGTTATTCGTATAGCGAGATTTTTTTTTCGTAGGTCGAGAGTTTTTTTTCGTAGGTCGAGATTTTATATTTTATTTGTCGATATTTTTTATTTCATATGTCGAGAAATGTTTTTCGTTGGTCGAGAATTTGTTTGTTTTAGATCAAGTATACCAGAATCCCCTGCACGCTTGAAAGAGTTTGCACGCATGCGCATTCTTGCATTGGTCATCATCAAGATGGCGGAGGACCATTCTCGTTCCCAGAGCTCCTCGGTTTCGGTCCTCTCCCGAGAAGGCTCTGGTCGCAGCCATATGAGGCTCGATGCTGATTGGACGAAATATAACGCATGCGCATTTGAAAACATATATCAAGAACAATCAAGAACAATGAGTCCACAGGTAACCCAGGTAACCGCAAAGCAAAACGCCTGCGGATGGACACGGCAGATTTTTAGCCGACTTGTCGACCTTCCAAAAATTATTTTTCCGGATAGAGTGGACAAAAAAATGTGACTAAAAGCTCATTTAAAAGAGAATTTATTTGAGAATGTGTGATTATTTAAGCTATTTGAGTGTTTGGATGCTTTTGGAGCTAGCGACAGTTGTCGTAAACATTTGGTGGCCGGAGTTGCAAACCTTTCCTAATTATACGGTATGTTCGAAACGAGTGAAATTTTCGAATCGCTCAAAACCACTCAAAAATACAATTTCTTGCTCAGATTTCTACACCAAAGTATTCTTTAATTATCAGACTACTGTTGTGAAGACATTTTTGAGAATATCATACCCTTTGAAGGCTTTCTAAGAGCTCATTCCTGAGACCATTCGGAAATCCAACGGTCAAACGAATATTCAACGACGTCACGGCCCACTGATTCTACGTTTGGGCTACCTTTGGGCTCATTGTTCTTATTACTCGGGCTCTTCCGAAGGAAGCCCGAGTTAGAAAATACACTTTCTTTTTATTATTTTTTTCATGGTGAAGGAATGCGAAGAATGAAGAAAGAATGCGATGTATTTGATCCTATCGAGTTTCAAGATTTCTCATCATAGATCTTCAAGCTATTAAGTTCAGGATTGTAGTTGATCATTCCACGATGAAGCTAATGAAACGACATCTTTCAGAGTGGGCCCACACGAATAGCCGTATGCTTTTGTCTGTGAAATGAGCCTGTTTAAAGCCCGTGTTTTATCGGCTGTTCTATAACGCCTTTCCACGAACTCGTGAACTCACGACCAGCGATGTAACTACATCTATTACGGAAAGCTATATGTACAGAAGTCATGCAAACAGTCGAGCCAGTCGAGACTGAAAAGCAAGCCATCGAAACGCATACGCTTACTACATACCAGATACGCATACTCTAAATCTTCCTCGAGCGTTTTCGAAAGGGCTAGCTGTTCTACGACTTCGCCATTCACGAACTCGAACTCATCAAAAAATGAACTGAAAAGCAAATGAAATGAACTCCGAAAAACTATCATGACCTCGCTATGTCATGTTTGTTATTAGGCGACATTGGACCCCAGACTGTAGGCCTTTTGTTGCTAATTGTAATAGTACGCCGGTGTACAGTTCTAGACTGATCTGTCCTTGCATGAGTATTTATAATTGAACTCACGACCAGCGATGTAACTACATCTATTATGGAAAGCTATATGTACAGAAGTCATGCAAACAGTCGAGCCAGTCGAGACTGAAAAGCAAATGAAATGAACTCAAAAACTATCATGACCTCGCTATGCCATGTGTGTTGCTATTAAAATTGTAATAGTACGTACGTGTACAGTTATATATTATGTCCTTGAGTATTTATAATTAAACTCACGACCAACGATGTATAACTACATCTAAATGTTGTCTTCAGTTCCCCTTTAACTGAACTAGAAGCTGAACTAGAAGTGGTGCTTGATGATGTGCTTGCTGACTTTTGTGAGCCATCTAATGCTCCACTTATGGCTTGCAAAACATTATTGTTTTCGAGGAGATTCTGTAAGAATCTCCTCCCACTCTCTGACTTCTCGCGATCGTCCGCCATGTCTAGTAGGAAGAATGCGCATGCGTGCAAACTCTTTCAAGCGTGCAGGGGATTCTGGTATACTTGACCTAAAACAAACAAATTCTCGACCAACGAAAAACATTTCTCGACATATGAAATAAAAAATCTCGACAAATAAAATAAAAAATCTCGAACTACGAAAAAAAACTCTCGACCTACGAAAAAAAAATCTCGACATACGAATAACATTTCTCGACACACGAATAAAATTTCTCGACACCCGAATAAAATTTCTCGACATACGAATAAAATTTCTCGACCTATGAAAAAAAAATCTCGACATACGAATAAAATTTCTCGACATACGAATAAATTTCTCGACACCCGAATAAAATTTCTCGCCATACGAATAAATTTCTCGACCTACGAAAAAAAAATCTCGACACACGAATAAAATTTCTCGCATTTCTCAACCTATGATAAACAATTCTCGACTAAGATTTCTCGACATACTTTTGTCCTGAACGGCGTGCCATATGCTCCTGTGAACGTTAAGATCCATAAAAGGCATTATATATATCAATAAGAAAATCAGGTTTAATTTGTAGAATACAATATACAGTGTGCTATGTGCAACATGCCTTATAGTTAAAATACATTTTTCTGCATCCTCAATGCATGGACTTTACCTCTTGCTTGCTTGTTTCTCGCTCTTTTGTCCAGTGGACCTTTAATAATCAGAATGAGAATCACATCAATAATTGAGTTTCAAGATTGTCGATTGTGATGTAACATATTCATGCACCTTCATGGATCATGGCCTGCTGATGTCTTCCTTTCCCACTTCTTCGCCACCTTTTTCTATTTCTTTCCTGTTCTTTTGATGCTGCGGTTCTCATAGAGTAATTTACAGTTAGATCCAGCTCTTTGTATCAGCTGACGGGAGTAATTTCACTTCTGCTCCACAAACTCACATCCTGAGTTTGTCAGACTTGTATAAGTGAGTTTGAACAGCTCCAAGCTGACCACTATTTCCCAGAGGTTTATCATCTTTGTTAATATCTTCCATTGGGTTGGTGGTAGCAGTCACTTTTCCCAGGTCTTGTCACTCCTCACTTTAAACACTTTTGTAAACATAGCTGCTTAAAACAAACACCCCAAATAACAATGAATCCTCTATGTGAAGTGCCTGGCTGATTATTAGACATTGTATTAAATCTGAAATAATGTATGCTGGTACCTAAATGAGCTTCTCGGGTCCACCAGATTTTCCACTCTTTTATTCTTGCCCATTGTGAAGTATCACAAAGATCCAACTTGCCGTCAAATACTACCGCCACACTGTCCAAGGCCTTTTCGCCTGCCAGTTCTTGAAACAGGGAAAGGACAGTATTCTTTGAACTTTGTCCCGATATGTTATTGGCAATGCGCATAAACGTTTGTTCTTTGGAACTCTGGCATATTATATTGGACATTCTCATGCAATACCGTTGCCAATGGAACTGACAGTAAGAATAAGAATGATCTTGATTATCGTCATCGTAATGAATAATAGAAGCTCCTTCTTGTATTAGGTTTAGAATAACTTTATAACACAACAATTATTTTGTGGATGTAATACCTTGCAACCACGAAGTATGTTTGATGCATCCGATAAATCAGCAGTGATTCCAGTGACTTTCTGTCATTAAAATTAGGATAGGAGGCTGTTACCACCGCAAACACATTTTCAAAGGCGATCTTATGTGGTTCCGCCAACTGCATATTCAGTAATAGTCGAGCACCCCTGGGAAGTATGGACAATGGCACTTATTTAGTTCATTTAATTATTTTATTCATTTATCACAAATATCATGTTTGTTTTTGAAATAATGTACTTACATTCTAGTACCAAATAGTCCATACATAGGAGATTCAGCAGATAGGGGAAGTTTTTATTTTCTGTAAATGTTATGTCTGCATTTACAAAAGCACTTTCAGCAATAATCGCTTTTGGTATGGATTCATTCAAAATACCATTTTCAACAATCCTTTAAATATATACGGCACACCTTCTATCTGGTATGGTGTCCTCAATTCTTTCATCATTCGCTCTTCATTTATATATCAAATATAAAAAGGATGAATATTCTTGAAAAGATAAGTGTCAAACTTAATGAATTATGCATTGTATGGTTTAGTTTTAGTTTTAATGACGGTATACCAATCAGTGGTAATCAAATAATTTTGTAAAGTACCAGTTGTAACAGCAATTGATTGTTCATTAAAGTCAACAAAATAATCTCACCGAAATGAGTTTCCTCGATTTTATCTTGTATTTCCTTTTTGAAATTCATAATCATTGCAACTGATCTTGCTTCTGCATTCTCCAGTCCCTCCTTCTTCAGAGCTTTGCACGTATATTCCTTATTTTGGAAATGGTCGCGGCAATCTAAGATGCCGTACATGGTATATATGGAAGACCTACACCTATACGAAAAACATAAATAATATTATTTTTGTTATTTGAAATAATAATAATGATACGTTAAATTAATCTCTGTTGTAAGGCCAAAAAAACTTTCCCTTGCAGACATGTATTTAACCCATGGCATATAATCGGGATTTTACGGTTACGTTAAAATACAAACATGAAAAACTCTTCAAATTATATTTCTGGATCTGACTGGCTGTTTGGGCGGGCTCTCTGCAGACAGCTTCGGCTAAATAAATTCGCATTTTGGTTGGAATATGATGTGTGCTAGGTTGCCCATGTACTTGTGATAGGATGTTCTGTCAAATCGTTATCAGCCACCTCCTACGGTCTTCTGCTTCTGTTGGAGTGACATATACCTAGTTGACGGGGCAGTACCTTGGGTGCAGCGGTTAACATGCTGTCTAGAGACAACATAATTGCAGTTATTTTTACACCTTCACATGCACCACATCGAATTGATACATATTTGCCATCAATGGTGATCGTGTTGGTTTTAATGGTGAGATTTCCAACGGCCAGGGCCAGTTGACAGTCTCTCATCACGAAATCATCACAACCAGAGTGGTGGTCCATTCAGTTGTGGCATACCAGTACCAGCGCTCCATTTTGGCTACTGTCAGTTTCATCAAAACCGGGAAACATGTATTGGTCTGGTTTGGTTATAGATTTCCATCTTTGAGAGGAAGATATTGACGGCCAGTGCCTTTACTTCTGGGACATACCGATCTTGGGCGCTGACAGCTGACTTCTGACATCTGGAGGTAACACTACATGTGGAGCAGAAGTGAAATTACTCCCGCCAGCTGATACAAATAATCTACAACACATTCTTGTAACGCCCTCAAACTTAATACCAATAAATGCAAGGGCGAGGAGGATAACAAGACTTTCTTTTCGTTCTTACTTGCCTTGGAATATGTTGTCGACGATTTGATCTTGTGGTTGTACATCTCTGTTTTTACCCGCTTCTCTCTCGTCCCTCTTAACCATAAGATAATCTAATGAAGACAATGAAATTCATTAGTGGATAGGTAGGTATAGGGACCTAGGGTAATGTGCTATGCTGAAGAGGTCGAAATTAAATACACTGACAAAAATTCATGCCTATGATTGCCTAAAACTAATTATCAGTCATATTATTGTTCACAAAAAAAGTCTTCCCTTGTCCAATTCATCTACATTATCATCACTAGTTAAGTAATTGCACTGACCTCATGATCGTTTATGTAGTAATTTGTTTCCGGCCACAAAAATGAATTGTTATGTTTTATTTTAAGGATACGGTTCACCTTGGCGGGTACGTCTCGGAAAAAAATAATTATTTCCTTATTATTTGACCAATTCCCATCAACTTTACATCATTTTAAAGCTAATAGAATGAAGATCGCCACAATACCGTGATATTTTCTTTTAAATTAAAGATGGAGACGTCGCGGCTCATTGGTTTGAAAACGACCGTCTCCGTTTGACCAAATTAATAGACCTTGCGTTACATCCGACTCTATTGATCTTTATACTATATTAATCACGACACTTTGACCTGTCAAACTGTGTCAGGCTTTTGTCATATTCAATGCCGATAAAAAGTTATGACGTGTTGACTGAAGAAGAAACAACATTTATGATTGATTAAACTTCAACACGTCATAACTTTTGTGTGCTTTTATTTATTTCAAGGTATTTTGAATCCCCTGATGAAACACGAAGCACGAGTTTTTGATATGGCTTCTCAAACGAATTAATCATGAATGATTATCTGAATTTTTCTCCAGTTTCCTGAGAGAAGAACATAACAATTGCCTTTGTGTCTTGGTGCCTTTGTGCCTTTGTGCCTTTGTGCCTTTGTGTCATGAGTCACCTCGCAAGTATTATGTTTGTTAAAAATAGCTTCAAAATCGAACAAGCAGTGAGGTAGTCTAATGGATAGGTAGTGAGCGTACTGTGCGAGGGGTCAGTAAGAGGTAGTCAGTCTAATAAGTTAAAGGTAAGTAACATAATGGTAAATATACAATAATTTCAGTGTCTTGATCAGTGTCTTGATCAGTGTCTTGATCAGTGTCTTGATCAGTTCTTCCTTCTGTATCAAGACACATCCGCCTGACCCGAATCGTGAGAGCTGATTGGTTATTGAGCTAATGAATTATTAATGAGTTTTAGAAATGCCTGTCTTGACCATTACAGGCCGTAGGCGCCTTTATATGCAGGCCGAAAATCTCCTCCATCAGGTTGCAAAGCGCAATAAACATTATTATTATTATTTACATGAAATTCTCTGCAGTTCTGTTCTTCAATCAAAATATTGCCTTGATATCTCTATATGAATGCTGTTATTATCGTGCAAGTAGCTGATGCCACTTGCAAACTGCTGAACAATTGATGTGCATGATCCCCATGGTAACTCATCGCCAACGTGGTTTAGTAGGTCCCTGAGATTGTTCCCTTTCAATAAATCACTGTCTGTGTCTATAACAGCAACGCACGCTAATCAACGCAATTTGTGTTTGATCTCTAGATACCCCCAAGTACTTCAAAATGTTGGGATGGGTCTAGCCTGCGAATCATACGCATCTCATCCAAAATTTGAACTTGTGCTTGTTCACATAAATTGGGTAACATTTGACAGCAATTATTCTGTCTTTCAAGTTGCCACAATAGACATTCGCCGCGCAACCTTTCCCAATAATGTCAAAGAGCTCCAAGGAAGATCAGGTGGATCTATAAACAAATGAGACATTAATTAAATTAAGTATTTTTTTTCAGTTTCAATGGAAAAATGATAAAAATTAGATTACAGCTTGAAGTGGTATACAGTAATGTCACCTGTATGACATTACTGTTTGAGAATTTGTAATAATTTTGTAAAGTTGCCTGAAGTTATCCTCCGAGTTAACTTTCTGATTCACTTTTATAAACTTTTCATATAAGGTTTTAGTAAATATTGTGTTTTTGTTAATAATTGTGATATAAAATCATGAAGGCCTTAAACCTGTGAACAATCAGACATTTTGCAGCCAAATGGGAATTTAAAGACCCCCTATTGCGTTTAGTTTTGTATCGCGATTCTAGTTTTCACTGATTGAAAGCAAAATTAAAATTTGTAACAGCTATGCTTCGTCATTTCCTGTGATAGACAATGTCGGGAATTTCATCATCATTTGTTGTCTCGGCTATAGCAATGAGTGGTTGATGCTTACGAATAACAGCAGCTTTGGTTATCCAAGATTCTTTATTTTGAGTAGAAACAATATATGTGTTATTGTCTGTATAATGAATCAGGATTGTAAAACCACCAAAGGTGGCTAATGAAGTTTATTATTACACAACTTTTTCTTGGCGAGATCGCTTTGGATTCACATATAATCATCGCTATTCGCCCTTTTTGCACTCCCTGTGTAATTCATCAAGCATATATCAATATTCGTCTAACACTAAGAGCTATGGCGATAGGTCATTTCAAGTTATCGCTCCAAGATTATGGAATTCCCCCTCCCCCCCTTGAGTTGGGCCCGATACATATTCGCCCACGTTTCCCCACCATTTGATGCCCAGAATGGATGGAGCTTCTAGATTTCAACATTTTCTGGGGGGGGGGAGAGGGGGGGGGGGCATGCCCTCACACCCCCTAGGTGTATTTCAGGCTGGATCTTGGCCTTTTCATTGGTTTGATATCATTCTCGGTATCCAGGGTGCTGATTTGGGGGTCTAACTCATCGGTTCCTTTAATAAACATCATCGATTTGAAGTGCCTCCAGTTAGAGGTGTATACGCTGCTAGTACCTGTACCACTCACCTTATTAAAATAATAATAAAGGTTTATTAGAACACATTACTTGTCGCACAATAAAGTGAATTACAAATATGTTGTATACATTGGATACATTATAGTAAAATTATAAAAAACATAGTTAGATAACTATATATATAACTATAACCAAGGTAAATAAAGCATATGTTATCACTTCTCGTCATTATCATTCAGAACAATTAGATGTTATACATCTGTGGATATGATGAGACCGATACAATAATCACGTCCATGTTGGACAGCTGCTGATATTGTATCTATTTCTATCTATTATAATTATTTAGTATACCTTGCTTCCCTCCTCTCTCTTTAGTCCACAAAGAAATATCGTCCTTAGAGTCTGCCATTGTTTCTTGATTTCCTCTGCAGTGCGTTCAGGAAATATCTGTAACTTCTGTTGTTATTTTTCAAATTTGGTTTTAAAAAGGTATACTGAGCGCCATGAACGGAACGTTGAAATATAGGCAATGTTTGAGGTACGAAAAAGGAATCTGGTACATAAATTTTTGATGAAAACGCCATGCCCCAGGAAAGCTTCACGTTTGCTCTATCAGTTTAGAAAGTTTCAAGCTTGGGAATTCAATGTAGCATTTTTGAGAAATAAAACTATTATGCTTGGGACTGCCAAAATTAGCATAATTTTCGTCCTGTGGCGGACATTTTTGTCATTCAAACACAAAACCTAACGCCAAAACACGGCTATCTTGCATTTTTAGTTGATTGCTGCTGATGGAAAACAATGTTCGAGTCAATAGGAATGATTTTCAACAATGTTTGTGTTTCGATAGTCGTAAATAACTCTCGCAAAAGTTAAAATTAGCATAGATGGTCGATCAGATAACAGCAAAATACGAATTTAGTTTAAACAACGTTTATACGAAATTCCACCCATTCAAGCAAGTATGAATTCTGTTTAGTATTATATTTTATGATTAAAACTATTTATTTCATGCCGCAAAAATTTTATTCGAAGGGCAGTAGCGTGACTTGCAGCAGCTACATTGCGTTACATAATTGGCTTGTCAACAAAGTGGAGCATCGTGTCAAAATATCCGAACTCTTCATGATAAAGCGCCAGTTTGAACTAGAAATCAGTGCAATTGTTTGTAAATCTTATTTGGAGCAAACTCTAAGCATTTTAGAGTGAAGAACCACAATTTTCGGAAACGGTGTTTATATTTGATCAATGAATATGCTAATTGTCACTATTTTAGGAGCTTATGTGGCTGAAATAGCTGAAATATGGTTGGAAATAACTCTTATTAACTCCAAGATTGTTATCAGTTGGCAGCGATCAACTAAAAGTGCAAGATAGTCGTGTTTTGGAATTAAGTTTTGTGTTTTAACGACAAAAATGTCCGCCACAGGAAGAAAATTATGCTAATTTTGGCAGTCCCAAGCCTAATAGTTTTATTTCTCAAAAATGCTACATTGAATTCCCAAGCTGGAAACTTTCTAAACTGAAAGAGCAAACGTGAAGCTTTCCTGGGACATGGCGTTTTCTTCCAAAATTGTTGTACCAGATTCCTTTTTCGTATCTCAAACATTGCCTATATTTCAACGTTCCGTTCATGGCGCTCAGTATACCTTTTTAAAACCAAATTTGAAAAACAACTACAGAAGTTACAGAAAAATACATTATGCAGTAGAAAAGACCATGAAACGTTTATTCAGTGTACTGAATGTCATTGTTGTAGAGCTAGAGGCGAACACACACCGACTGTTCAAATTTGGCTTATTATTTAGCAGAACATTTTCGGTCGACAGACGGGTTTTTAAAAACTGGAAATTTCTTCTAAAATAAAAATCGCTGGAACTTTTCAGTATTTTTCCCTAAAAAAGGTCATCGAAAGGAATGATATGGTGAAAGAAAATTAAATTCGAATTTTTTGAGTTGAAGAATTAGTCTCGATCCTTACTGGCATCCACTCTTAAGGATACGGTTCACCTTGGCGGGTACGTCTCGGAAAAAAATCATAATTACCTTATTATTTGACCAATTCCCATCAACTTTACATCATTTTAAAGCTAATAGAATGGAGATCGCTATAATACCGTGATATTTTCTTTTAAATTAAAAATGGAGACGTCGCGGCTCATTGTTTTGAAAACGACCGTCTCCGTTTGACCGAATTAATAGACCTTGCGTTACATCCGACTCTATTGATCTTTATACCATATTAATCACGACACTTTGACCTGTAAAACCGTGTCAGGCTTTTCTCATATTCGATGTCAATAAAAAGTTATGACGTGTTGAAGTTTAATCAATCATAAATGTTGTTTCTTCTTCAGTCAACACATAACTTTTTATTGACATCGAATATGAGAAAAGCCTGACACGGTTTTACAGGTCAAAGTGTCGTGATTAATATGGTATAAACATCAATAGAGTCGGATGTAACGCAAGGTCTATTAATTCGGTCAAACGGAGACGGTCGTTTTCAAAACAATGAGCCGCGACGTCTCCATTTTTAATTTAAAAGAAAATATCACGGTATTATAGCGATCTCCATTCTATTAGCTTTAAAATGATGTAAAGTTGATGGGAATTGGTCAAATAATAAGGTAATTATGATTTTTTTCCGAGACGTACCCGCCAAGGTGAACCCGTATCCTTAAGGTGACTCCGTTTTAATTCTCGGCGCACTCGTCTATGACAAACTATAGGTCATAACTTCCTCTGCTTTTATGCAATTGCCATAAAACATTGGCAACTATTAGAGCTATCATTCACCTATAATACAATTTAATTCGATTACAAATAACCCGCGTTACAACATGTTGTAACGTTATGTTTTAACGCAGGATTATTTCTTGTTTATTCATTTATATGTATAATACTATTTTTAGGTACTTGAGTTGTAAATGAAACTATATGTATAAATCCATGTCAGTAATCACCAAACCAGATAGGGTTGGAAGTCCTCTGTTCCCAAACCCCTGAAAATCGGTCTTTGAAAAAAATCAAAATTAGACCATTTTTAGGAGTCTGAAATATAGCGAATATTGATATGAGGAAACTCAAGTTGACACCAGCAATAAACTGTTCAAAGGTCTTTATATCAATGGTAAAACGAGATCAGTTTATGAAAAAATAATTTGATGGTAACAGTTGTATCACCGTTAAATGTAATAACGACAGTAAATGTAATACCCACCGTAAATGTAATAACGTTTGACCGTAAATGTAATAACTGATCCCCCCGTAAATGTAATAAAATTAAACGTTAAATGTAATAACACGACCCACCGTAAATGTAATACAATTTGACCGTAAATGTAATAACCAAATGTAATCGCTAATACATACAAACATTACACTTGCGTGTACGACATTTAGACATAGGACTAAAATTGTCTTTGACTTATGACTTGGAACATAGAGTATTGTATTGAGGACTTCCGACTTGGAACATGGACTTTGGACTTTGAATTCCCAACTTTGGACTTGACTTGGAACATGGACTTCAGATTTTTATGCTTAACTATTAGTGTGAGCTGCAAATAATTACAGGGAATACAAGGGATTGCAGGGTGTATAAGGGTATGTGAAGTTATACTTTGGTGTATACCGTACCTACTTTATTTCCGCGATTAAACGTCCTCCCTCAAATAAGCGCCCCCTCGATTAAGCGTTACCTTTTTCGCGAGGTTTGAATTTCACATTTTTTTAAAGAAAATAAAGACGCGCGAAAATTAAAATAAGTATGAATATGGTAGTTATCGTATTGCAGTGATCCAGATTGTGACAGATCGCATGTAGTTATTTAACCAGAGAATGGAAAATGAATGAAAAAACGAGCATGAATTCCATTCATGTCATGACAAGGGATATATGAGCATAATAACCCCTTGAAAATAAACAGAGGATTTTATGTAAGATAGGTGACCCTCAATATTTGCAACGTTGGCTAGCAACGATTAGCAAAAACCACTTCCTCAACCCCCTTAGTCTAGTTTTACGTGCAAAGCAGTGCCTGCGGATGGCCACGGCAGATTTTTAGCCGACTTCTCCGCCTTCAAAAAATTATTTCTCTGGATAGGCTAGAGTGGACAAAAAATATGTGACTGAAACCTCATTCAAAAGATAATTTATTTAAGCTATTTGAGTGTTTGGGTACTTTTGGAGATTGAATACGATGGTAAGTGTTATATACAATTTATCTAGTTATAGTTTGTATCGAGGAAGTATTAAAAACTCGCCAGTTTATAGTTGAACCAAATATTATTTGTCTTTCAGAATTAATACAACTGGTCCCTGTGAATCAGCGCTGCGACTTCACTGATGGAAGACTTGAAATATAATTCGAATTGCTTATATATTTTCGCTATTGAGATATTTATCCTGCACTAGATTATCTAGCTAGCTACTCAAACGTTTTGCTTGTGTTTGTAGATGTTTTGGTTTCATTGTTTTATAGGAATAATCCACGGCGAATATTCAAGTTATAAAACCCCGGGAGTAAACATATTTATTACAAAAGGTCATGTACGTAACGCATTCACTTCAGAAAGAATTTTAAAATAAATAAAATGAAACCTCCAAGTTTTTACTGTATTTCTGTAGTTGATGTTTAATATGTGCTATTTTGATCGAATCGGATATAAAGTTTATATGAACATTTGTAAAATCGAGTCGTTTTGTTTTTCACACGATAATATTACTAATATATGTATTCTTGATGCCTTAAGATGTCCTAAAGTTTTGACCGGATTTGGTTAACTTCAGACAAAACCCCTGCTTGCAGGGATATCTTCAAGAGATGTCTAGTGATCGTGCATGTTTTTGATACCGCCGACTAACTTATTCCGGCTAGAGACAATTATTTCATAAATACAATGGCATTAAAAGATTATTTATTGTCCTTCACTTGCAACCATGTGTTTACAATGTAATTTCGAAATTTTCACGAAATCATCCTGAGTAGTGAAGACCAGGTTCGATCGCCAATTCACACGGCGGCTCAATGTTGTATACTCACAGAGCAAGTCGAAACTGAAACCAAAATGAAATATTCGAGCTTCATGGTTTGATAAAGTTTTGAAATTTTGAGTCAGATATCTCATGGGAGGTGTGTTACTATCCTATGCGTTTAAAAGATGCCAAAATGTTCTTGTAATCGAAGCAAAACCTGTTGTTATTCTGCAGAAATCAGTAAGTTGAAGTACCAAAGCATTTGAATTGTTGAGCCTCTAGTTTATCGATTAGAAAACCGGCCCGCGATCGTTTAATGGCGGACGCTAAATCACGAACTTTAGGGGCTAAAATTTATATATTCCCGGTCTCGGATGAGAATACGGTTTGGCCAGTTAATGTAATAGCACTTCTACTTTTGTAAGTGTGATTTATAGAACTTTTTCAAATTACATCGTAGTGGCACTTTAAGTTATGAAACAAATATTTACTGGATCTCTAACACTGGAGAAGTTATGGCCGTCTCGATTACTGCAGTGGAAGTCGCTTGCAAATTATATTTTACAAGGTAATTCTAATAAAGCGTTTGCCTAAACATACATTTTCGGTTAAAGATAAACATATAAAAGTGAAATTTGACCAGTTGGATTCAAAACAGTAATTTCTCAAATTTGTTAATTTTCGCCATGTATTCAAACTTCGCCGATTTTCGCCTGAGAAATCTATATGCAAGTAATCTCACCACTATTACACCAATTATTACCTAAGTCAATATATTAGATTTGTTAAAGGTTCTGTTAACAACATCAAGTGGCAGATTTTTATAGTGTTTTGGAATATCAAAATTTATTTCATGTTTGAAACTTCCATGGTTTCGTATAGCCCATAAACGTACTCTTTTATGGTTTTATTGATCTCATCGTATTCGGATCTCTCAGGTTGGATGGAATATTCTTGTCTCATCAGATGTGGAAACAGGTCAAATAATTTCATCGCAGGAAAGTGTTCCTTCATATAGCAGCTTACGTGTTCCATCACAGATATCCAAAACGATTTGTCAACCGTCAGGGAAATGAGATCGTCAAGAGTCCGAGGTCCTCCATTTTTCTCTTTAAGGAGTCTTATTCTTTTATCAGCAGCTATGAAATCACTCATTTCATAAAACAGAAATCGGAACAGTATTTTCAGCTCTTTGATTCATTGATGTTCAACTTTGACGATCTGTTGATGTGATCCGCCATTTCATCACTATTCGTTGTTTTCTTTTCAACTACTTTTTTGGTAACGTTCAGTCGCTTTAAGTTTTCCTTTTGATTGAAGCTTTTCCCACAAGTGTTACATTCATGCAGCTTTCTCTCCCTACAATAAGAACTAGGGCTACTCTTGGTGATAGGGCATTCGCTGTTGGCGCGCCAAAGCTGTGGAACTCGTTACCTACTGAGCTTCATGCCATCGACAGCGTAGATACTTTTAAACGTCGTTTAAAGACTTATCTTTTCAGACAAGCTTATGATTAGTCTTTATTTTGTGTACATATTTCATTCTAAATTTTAATTTTGTATTTTAACTTGTACAGTATATATATATATATAATTTTTTTTATTTATTTTTGTAATTAGTCATAGTTATTGTAATGCGCACTTGATCATTTTATGAAAAGTGCGCAATATAAATTAATAAATTATTATTATTATTATAGCGTGATCGCTTGGGCGAAGGTTCCTAAAATAAGAAGAATATAGAGAATGAGTAACTAGTTTTAAAATTCCAGGCTACAAACTATTACAGGAAATAGTTCCATACTCACCAAAAGTGTTTGAATGTTGGATGCATCAAAACAAAACTCAGCCATGACCGATAGAACAAACTTTATGAGTCTCTCAGCGTGACTTCAAGTTTCTACTGTCAAACCGACGCTACTTAAGCTTGTTTTAATAGTTGTTAATTGTTTTCGACAACAAAAGGGTATATTGTTTTGCTTTAGGCTTGACCAGACAGCTCACCATTTTGCATGGCTAATGAGCTACAATCTTGGACAAAATGTTGAGAAAATTCACCTTTTTGTATCTTAATTCAATGAATACGTCATAATATGACGAAAAACAATATACCTTCCCCCCCCAAATCAATGTTGATGTTTCAGTAAGGCTGGGTCATTGCTCTACCCGACTGACCAACATTGGACCCAGGGGGAGGGGAGGGCCTCTATAAGCACCTATTGTGAGTGAAATGCATCTGACCTTAAATGTGGCCATCTACACCCCTCTCGCTGGATCAAGTTACCTTCCACTACCCAAAGCACTCAAGATAAAGAAAGCTGTATTGAATATACAGAATGATGATAACAAGTGCTTTCTATGGTCGGTGCTCGCAGCCAAACACCCCATACAATACAACCCACATAGTGGCCCTCTACCAAAGATATGAACATGAACTGAATTTAGAGGGAATTGACTACCCCGTCAAGATCAGTCAGGTAACAAAGTTTGAAAGGCAGAATGTAAATGTTAGTGTGAATGTGTTTGGGTTTGAAGACAAATAATTATTCCCATTATACATCACAAAGGATAAGAAAACTCTACTTGTAAATCTATTGTTATTTTCAAACGGTGACACGCGTCACTATTGTTTAATAAGGGATTTAAGTCGGCTTTCAAAGTGCTACTTGGACGAAAATCACTAAAAATTACAAAATTGTTGAAACTAGTCGAGACTTCGCTAAAATGTTCCTCACTGACCCAATAATCACTCATGAAAATTATTTGGTCATATTCCAAAGGGAAGGTAGAACATTTTACGTTTATTTACCGTTATGGAAACTCGGTGTCACGGCCAAAATGTCATTATGGCCAGCGGTTTTACCATGTGACGTCATTGACTCAAGCGTATTCAAGTCAGCGTCGTACATTTCTTCTGCGATTCTCTGATATTTGGACCTTTGGATGTGTTGTCGGTAAGAAAACAATAACATTTCTACACGACATTACTTCGTGTAATAATGGGAAGCTCCCAAGATGCTAGCAATGTCGACTATTCTGAGGAATAAGCCAGTTCACGCTGTCGGCCGCCATTTTGAATTGGGGCAAACTCGGCAAAATTGATAGAAATCTGGATCACTTTGACTTGCCGTAACTCCGCTCGATTTCATTGGATTTTTAAAAACTTACCATTTTAGAAAAGATGTGTTCTTTATTATTGATTTCCTATAATATCATGGGTATTGGAAGGCTACAAATCGAGAAAAAAAGATTTTTGTTTTCAAAATAAAACGTTCGGCACGTGAATATGCAAATTAGCTCGAAATTTTAAGATCCATTCGTGAAAAGAAGATTGACTCGTAAAAGGTAGTTAAAACAACTACATTGGTCTTATTTTCACTCCAACAACTCATATGCATGCCTGCTGATTATCGAAGTTTAAATTTTGAAAATCCAACGAAGTCGAGCGGAGTTACGACAAGTCAAAGTGATCCAGATCTTTCAATTTTGCCGCGTTTGCCCCAATTCAAAATGGCGGCCGACAGCGTGAACTGGCTTATTGGAGCCTGTCGCTACTGAAGAAGATATCAATACATACGAGAGCCATGTGCAAGAAGAAATAGAGGAAGAACAAATGCTCGAAAGAAGATTTTCTGAGCAAATACCAATTGATCAATGGTAAGAAATAAGGCCGGATAAGTATGTCCTAATCCTAACTACAGTACTCTGAAATAAAATCGATCAAGGCTTTTAAAGCGAACTTTTTGAATCTTATAGGTGCGCTTGTTCCAGGTGTTCGTTAGCAATGGTCAGTAAACAGGAAGAGTGTTTTTGTTGTCAAGACATCGATCGATGCTGCGAAAAGTTGGAGGAGCTCCAAGATGAAAATTTGAATTGCATAACCAAGCACCATGGCTTCAGGGCAGTTTGTTTAGATAAATGGGTGCTGGAGATCGCAGCGATAGGATTGAAAACTCGCAAACGCCGAAGCTACGTGATTATGAGGACAGAAGGACGAACATCTGAAGCACAGTGAGTATTGAATACGGCGCGACACGACACATATATAAGCTTACATATAATATGCTTTATTTTGAGTATTACAAAAGCTACATACATGCATGATATGCAATGTTGTTTTCAGATTTTTCAGATCAGTTGCATATCGGCAATTCTATCGCCTCATATGGCAGTACAACGGAAATTTAAAGAGACTTCCTTTACCCTGCTGCGTTTACCATGCCATTAGGTCTGAATTTCCATCAGAAGATGGCAATTACAGAGGTTTTTTAGAAGAAGACGAGGATGAGGATGAAGAAACAGAGACAGAAAGTGATGAAGAAGACAAAGTCTGTATGGTTTGGGGCTTGTTCCATTGATTGGTTTAGGTGTGGCTGTGCTGATGTATTGGTTAGCTGTGGGTTGCGAGTCTCTGGTGTTTCACTGCATGCTTCATGTTGATATACATGTATCTGGTCTATCTCTTCTGCATAAGCTTGGTCTGAAGGGCATAATATCACTGCGTCACTGATGTCAACAGTTTCATCAGATGCAAGATGTAATTCTATTATATTCTCTTGATCATCACCTTCCTCTACTTCATCATCTGGTGTTGAGGCATGGGATACTGGGATGGTAATACTTTCTTCAGGCAATAGAGGTGAGGGCAACTCATGTGTCTCCAGAGGTTCAGTAGTATCACAAGGCAACTCATCACCCAAGTAGTCTGTGTATATCTTATGTGTAGTACCATCTGGCTGGTCAATTCTGATGACATGAATAGGGATAGTTGTATTAGTGGCAAGACACTGTTCCCAGCATGTCTTCAGATAATCAGATTCTTGCTACAAACTGCTTGATCTGAAGTGGTGCAGGCCTGGTCCAGCTTCTTGTTGTGAAGGATAGTTGGTGATGTCATGAAATTCAATACAATCATGTGTTATCTTCCACCAAACTCCCTCACCCTCAATTAGAAAATCACTTATTCGCTGTAAGTGTGAAGACGGAGGAATAGGTTAGGAATTATTTGGCCAGCATGGTAGTTGCTTGTTTGCTTTGTTATACGCTTGACACTGTTGAATATCCTCTCTTGCCTTTCTGCATTTGAAGCTTGGCCTGATACAATCCTTAGCACTGCACAGAAAAATGGATTTACTGATATTTACTCATAGAGCAAATGTGATGCAAATTTCCTGGACTAAATTTGGCTTACATTTGATCTTAGAGCAAATTTAGTGTAAAGGTCGTTCTTTGCATTTGAACCAAATGCCGGCAAAGTTGGAGTAAAGTTCATATTTGCAATACATTTACTTCGTACTTTACACTGGTTAGTAAATTTTCATAATTGAATAATATTTGCTTCAGCATCAAAAGTACCACACATTTAATTTAGTTTGCAATACTTGCAACTATGTGGTAAAGGTATTTGCCCTTGAATTTGATTATTTGCCAAATGTGAGTAATTTTGGTATTTGCCTTTCATTTGCACCATTTTTGACCTCATCAGCTTGTTGTTGAATCAGGCCGCTTAATCCAGATTGGCCGTTATATACAGGTTTGACTGTAATAATAACAATAATAACAACAATAATAACAACTTTTAGGGTATTTTTAGGTTTACCGACGGTCATCCCTACCCTTTTTACCCCGAAGTAACCCCCAGTTATGTATACCAAAAAAGGCGGATTTTTTCAGGTACCTTTAGAACTTTCGGGTCGTTTTTCAGTTTCCCAACTTTACTCACTTATACAAAAATGACACAGGATGTTCAGTACATTGTACATATTATTACGATGCACAACGTGTACGAAGTAGCGTTAAAATCAGATTACACCATTGGCATAAGACCTACTACAACACAGTAGAACCCGCCTTATGACAACCCTGTTAATACGACCACTTTGCTATTACGGCCACTTAATTGTGGCCCAAACTACGGCTCAGTCATACATTTTCTTGAGGCTATTTTATTATTACCGATTGATACGACCAGATTTTTGGCCAACTGTATTTCAAAAATATTCCCACCAAGTTCATTCAACCAGGTGGTTACTATAATATCATAATAATACACTTTATTTAAATAGGGCGACTAGAGTTACACAAAGTCATTTTCATCTAGGCCCTACAATGTAACTAAATACATAAAAATATAATAGTTCTATTTTCACTGGAACAGTATGTTTATCCTCTCAACTAACCAATGAGAGAGCATTATTATAATGATTGTCACAGTCACTCTGCCTTGGCAAAATCAGCTTAAAGATCTCATGTTGCCATGGTCACTCTGCTGAATATAATCACCTTGGCTTCAAGATCTTATAACAATAATTACAAGCAGTCAATCTACAAAATAGATAAACATTTTTTGGATTTTGTCTGTTTTTTTGGTCATTTAGAAAAGTCTGCACGTGTGGTACAGTCACATGTATTTTCCATAGTTTATGTTCTAGACCAATCAATGAGAGAGCATTATTATAATAATTGTCACAGTCACTCTGCCTTGGCAAAATCAGCTTAATGATCTCATGTTGCCATGGTCACTCTGCTGAATATAATCACCTTGGCTTCAAGATATTGTAACAATAATTACAAGCAGTCACTCTACACTTATGTAGGGAAATGTAACATTAAAAATAAATACAAATCATTTTGACGGTACTGTACTTTGAATGTTATAATTACTCACTCTCTGACTTGTATAAGATTACTGTATATTACATGTATCAGAAATCAAAAAGAATAATTTTGTCTTCTCAAGGGATGTTTCTCGTAGTATTCTAGTTTCTGCTTTTGCTTTATAAATTTTAGCATGGAGGTGTACAAAATATCTTTTTCATACTCATATTCAACTTTTTTGGCTTTGTATTTTTTTATGGTGTGAATTATTGTACATGTTGTTTCTCTCTGATTCCTTTTGCTGATCCCTGTGATTGAATGATGCATGTACTTCCACAGGTTCTTCATTTTCAGGAATCTCAGAGCTTGGTTTCTCCTGAGCCAATTTTTGCCCCTCTTTCAGAGCTTTCATTCTTCCTTTCCTTTCTTTCCAGTATCTTTTTCGATTCTCTTGTTTGTGACGTCCCATATCTGTAAAACGTTAATCAAGGTGAACATCAGAAATATACATGTAGTCCAAACTAATTTGTAGTTCACACTAATTATTTAATTGATACTCTATTTACTCATGCGCATGCCTTTGGCCGGCACGAGTTGTAAAACACAGCCCGTATTTTTGTTGTTGTTGTTGTTGTTTTAGGAGGGGGGGGGGGTGTCAGAAAATTGAAAAGTTGCACAATACTTCTGGTGGCTAGCAATCCTTGAGATTTGCACAGTGTCTTACAAAGTCGAAGAAGACGGCTATTTTAAAGCCACTTCATGTGGGGTTTCCTGAGTACCCTGGGTAGTCTTTGAGATCATTCAGGCAACAATGGCTCAGTGGAACCCGGGCAGTGGACATACCGAACCGACCCAAAACCCACTAAATACTCCTCAACCCCTCAAATAATTATCAATCTATTTTTGTAGCAAGTAATAATTGCTCCTAACAAGTATTTGAAGAACAAGGTAGAAAAGGGACGCTTTCTAGAAGCAAAAATCAAACTCGTATACAAACGCCACGTCGGAAATTGAATTTTTCAGCGGTATTCTCCAAAATATAGGTAGGTACTTCATATATGATACCTAAAGTGTACTCGTTCATATTCAAAATGGCGGACGAAGAGAGTGTTATCCCGAGTATTAATTTACGATCAACTGGTGAGGAATTGGAACGTGGAAATTCATTTTGGAACGTATCCGTAGTTGAGATGAAGTTTTCTGTGGAGAGACAGTGGCTTAAAGCCGTTCGTAAAGCGAAGGGAAAGCCGAATTATGGCACGATGGAGATGGACAACCAGCTGGAGGAAGTGATTGGAAACAAGCTTGAATTGGCTGGTCCTCTCCTACCTAAATGAGATGGGGAACTCACTCAGAGGGAAACTTTCCAGGTCTAAAGCAACCGGGCTAGTAAATCCGGTGTCATTCTTTATTCCTTGGCCAGTGTTTCGCCACATAATGACTCTCTTACGTAGATATTCTGGCGACGTTCATACCAAGCGTGATGGATCGAAGCAAGTAATAACACTTACTAAGATGGAGACAATTAAGAAATTATTCTCGCCATCACGGTTCTCGGGACAAACTCTTTTTGCCTACAGACATTTTAAGAAGGTTCCTTCAAAAGTTGCTGGCAGAAAGATGGTTTCCACGTACAATGGAAGATCTGTCATTGTGGTATCAGATTCTACACCATTCTGTATTGACTACTACATGAAAACCCAGCGTGCCACACTGTCTTTCTTTATCCAACGCTACACAGCTGACGACTTTCCTATCGACACAAGTCTACAATCACTCATGAATCGTTAGTAGACAATGTTAGACTTATAGGTTGTAGAAAAATATATATTTAGCTATTTTTGTTTGTAAATAAATCATGGTACAATGTATTTATACAGGATACTATATGTAGTTGTACTACCTCACCTATAGAGTGATTTTATTTAACACATGAAATATATAATAGTGTAATAGACATTATAGTACACTCTAATTCCATTGTGTTATGATGTTTTTATTTGACTATTACACATTGACTATTATATTTTATTTCACGGGTTAAATAAAACCACTAGAGTGATTCCAATAAACCTGGGCATTACTAACCACTAGAGTGATTCCAATAAACCTGGGCATTACTAACTATCATGATTTTGTATCAGACTTACAATTACATTTGCAAATAAGTTGTTATCAATAAATGCTGTGGCCTCATACATTCCAGGGGTCAATTCCAAAAAACTTTTACAACTGTAATTTACAAGTGTAGCTAATGATTTAGCTGCCAAGAACAATAGCTACACTTGTAAATTACAGTTGTAAAAGTTTTATAAATGACTGTAAGTAGCGTTTGTTTTCATGAACATGAGCGGCAATGTTGTATCAGAATTACAAACATGAGCCGAACATGAGTATTCGTACAAATGTACATGTAGTTATGATGCAACACGCTGCCCCTGTTGTAAATTACTTATCCAATGAAGATTTATAGAATGTCATATTTTATCAAAATGTACAATAATTTTCCTTGAGAAAATCGATTTGAAAGTTGGTAATAATAATGCAAATGAGGATCATGATTTTGTATCAGACTTACGATTACATTTGCAAATAAGTTGTTATCAATAAATGCTGTGGCCTCATTTAAATAAACTTCATGATAGCCTAATTTATGTACATGTAATATTAAATGGCAATAATGATATTGAAGGGACCATTCAAGAACAATATGACTCTTGATCATGTTAAATTTCCCATTAGAAAACAGAGAACATAAAGGAGAATTTAGAATATGATCAGTAGTTATATTTGTACTTATAATGCTATTCTTGCACATAATGTCAATACATTAATTATGTACAATTCTTCTAGCACCCCAATGCTAGTTTACTTTCCAGTCTCCTTGCCAGTATATCCTTCCTACCCACTGTGCTTAGATTCAACTTGCGTAGTGCACTCTTGAGCTCTGTTACATTCATGTCCTTGGGGTACTTGTTAGTGAGTTCAACTGAGTCAGTTTTATTCCTGTGGAATACCATATGTGTTTGAATAGCCACCTCATCTGCAAAACGTTTGCCACATACTTCACATGATACAGGTTTCAGCAAATGAATGACATTTTGAGAAAGTTCTTTGTTTTGTGCACATGTTACGACATCCCTACATTGTAGGCAATTTTGAGAGAAATCAGCATTCTCTTCCCTTTTTCTTCCACAATTGCAGAATTCTGGTAGGTTACAGTGGGCTGGCACACGTGATTTAAAGTGTGATTTGTAAGCACTTGGCATGGGCTGATTTTCAGGGAGATAAAAGCTGCGTACGTAGTTAGCCCTCATTACTTGCCACCATTTTCCTGTGTTATCTGTTTTAGTTGATCGGTTACTCAACGCAAGGTCATTATTTACTCCTTCATGCTTCGCTTCCTTGGCCTGCTGCGAAATGATGCCATACCCAACTTTATACATTTCATAAAGTTTAAAAGCATGGTACGGGATTGCATATGCTACTGTCCAAGTAGTTACATTAACATAACTTGGAAAAAATAGACATATCAAATTAAAATATAGCTTACAATTTTCATCAAGCTCTATTAACTGAGATGGCATTGTTGACACCTTATTAAAAATAGCACAGGCATCCCTCGGGTATAAGATAATTCTACACAATGCTAAACGCTTGATGCACTGTGCTGCTGACTCAGCGGGAGACTGTAACATATCAACTAACCGATACCCATAGCGTGCTAGAGAAATAGCCTGATCTCCTATAAGTCTCGATGGAATCTTGTTGTGTCTTTTCTTTTCATCGGCATGGTGTTCCTTGATTATAGGTACAAGGTAACCCAGTCCACAACCAGCAATAGGTAATGGTGCATCATTGGTCAACAGATCTGTGTTAGCATTTACAGGGGCAGCTAATACTTGAATAAAATCATCAAATTTATCTCTGGACAAATTCTAAATAGATCATACTCAAAATTTGCTGCCAAGCATTAATTTCGCAGTGAAGTGGTTCTGGTCTTTGCCTTTCTGCGAATATTCCAATTCGGGGAGGGCCAAGTTGACGGATACCATTTTGTGCCATGTATGCTAGCTTTTTATCATGCTTGGTCTTTTCTGCAAGTGTAGATGTGAGTGATGATACATATCTATCCACCGATTTCACATGATCTTCTCTAATTTTGTTGGTGTACGGTCTCCATGTGTCTGCTTCAGTGAATCCAATGGACCCTCCCATCGTAGAAATGTTCCCTTTGTTTACATTTGCATAAGGAGAAGGGTATGTAGCAGCCTGGTTCACCTAATAATAATAATAATAATAACCTTTATTAACGTGTCAATAATTTCCTAGCTTACACAAGTGTAAACTAATTGAGGACACTTATCTACATTGTACCTATAATCTATTCAATAATAAAATACTCTACAAGCTAAAAACTTTATCAAAACTTACCTCATTATTTGACCAGCTCTGCCAACACATATCAGCACTTGGTTGGAATTCTAGAGTACACTGCTTTCCACCAACTGTTATCACATTTCCTTCCAACAATGCCATTTCATCTGTGTGCTGTTTCCACAGATCTTCTAAAGCTTGGTGTTTCTCCCCCAAACTAACACAGTGCAGTAGGTACTGGTAGTCACGGCTTCGAATACGTTCTCCCAGGTTCCACATAGTCAAGCTTCCTATCGACATTGTGAGCTGGCTTGTCTCAGGGGCACCGTCATCAGAAAATTGGAAGATAAAATGATTATCTAGTTCATTGAACCAAATAAGTTTTTTAACCAGGTGTGGTACTTGAAGGTGCAAGTCAAGGATCATGAAAACGAGCCCTGTAATGGTTCTTGAGACACCGGGAACACCAGGTATCTGGTTAGCATTACCAATATTAAGTTCCTTTACAAACTTATCTACAGCCATAGTAGATACTGGCTGTGGAAGTCGTAAATCCAATCCCATACATTTAACATTTCGTGGGAGCCATACTTCTTTCTCAGCATTGAAATATGATGTTTGGGTTTTACAAACAAGTGTACATTTTCTTCGTGAGAGAAAATTCTGGTACTTCATTCCAATGGCCTGCTTCATGGCTTCAGGGGAAAGTTGGTGCTCTTTCATGGCTTCCCCAAAGAGTTGTTGGATATGCTTTCCCCTCTTATATCCAATTAATAGCTCACTGACTAGTTCCTTTGGTGCATTAGCCACAATATAGTCCCATGCACCATAAAAAGAACCTGACTCCCCTCCATGGATAAATTTTAGGGCCTTTTCAGTCTCTTTTCTTCTTCGATATCTGGTGCTGGAGTTGCGGTCATTGATCATATCTTTGCATGTGCTGTTATTCTCTCGTCTGGACTTCGAAAATTGCTTATAGTCCAGACCAAGTAAGGTAACCATTGATTTTACCTGCTCATACTGTTGCGTAATGACTGATAGCTGCTCTTTCATTGTTTCAGCATCTTTGTTATTTTCTGCAACTGTTTTCTGCAGACTTTGCAATTGTACATCTGAAGGTAAAAATATAGTGGATTAGGCACACATGAATATTGGGTTTATATCTGTATACATTAATAATCAGTAGGCTCCAAAGCAGTAATTTAATTTAATATATAATAATATAATATAATAATGATATAGAGGTTATTTTACATACATGTAACTTATATTATTAAATAAATATAAGATGCAAATACAAATCACTACACTTTGGATGCAGTACTATATATAAATGGAATGCTACAATATAACCTTATTATTTTTCAGATACATGTAGTGCAAATGCTTATATAAACAAATGCTTTAAGCTTAATCTCAAATATTCAGGAATAAAAGTCAAATACAATTGTCTGTTGGTGTTATAGACGAAGTAGTTCACCTTTCTCGTTCAGCTGTCTTTGAATATCTGATTCAGCATCGTTTAGCGATGATTCAGCAGCGTTTATAGCTTCTTCGCGATCTTCATGCTTGAACAGGGACTCAAAATTATATTTTGGATTTCTGCCCTCGCTTATAAAATTTCGTATTTGCATGCCCACTTGGTCGGCAAACTCATCTTTTTGCTCTAGTGAAAAAGTATGATATTTTGGAATGTTTAAAGGTTTGATAGCTACAAAATATAGAAAATTAAAATGACTTTTTACAATACCAACAGCACCAGGGCGTCTTAATTATTATTCACCATGGCACCGAAATATGCGCAATGTAGTTTGGAAAGAATTTGACAATAAGCATAGATCTAGTTGAATAGCTAGTGATATTTTATTTTTTACACGATCACGTTTGTTCATTTATCAACCATTCAATATTTAATGATCACTAGTTGACAGATTGCTTAATTATGTCACATGAAACGACATGCGTGATTTTCGAAAGAAGGAGCAGTCAAATGACTTCACAATGCATTACGCTATACTTTTGTTTCAAAAAGTCGCCAAAATGGATTTATAGCAAAACAGCTTTCTGGGCCGCCTATCCAATTCATGTTCGATTTACGTGATGCTGTAAATTGTTGTGAAATATTAAGTTTGACCTGTATTATATATGATATATGATATAACGCGCGCTCTGATTGGCCAAAGGATGCGTATTCCGTGTGCGTTATGAGAGCACACAGCACGAGCGCGCAGATATTGAAACATTTTTGTAACAAGCAAAATTGAAACCTTGCCTTAAATTCTAATTGTATTTTACAAAAGAAATAGAAAACGTGTCCGCTGTGCTATGTGCAGTCCCCGCATGATATAAATCTGCACATAGCACACACGCTTGTTTTCTATTTCTTCATAAATCCACCTGACTAGATCAGAACATGTATCATTTGATGAAGGCTGATTCTGTGCACATGCATGTCTTACTACTATGCCTCAGACAATGTACTGGTTAATTCAATGTAAGGATGATTGGCGAATCCAAGTACATGCTCCTCTGAAGCCCCAGTTACAAAAAAATAAGTATTGAACCTAAAGTGGTTGGTTCTCTACGTCCACTTGCAACCTGCCTGATGTACTTGATAAATAGTGCAAATATTTCCTTTTCTTTGAAAAAAGTAGGTCGAGCTTTAGGGGTCAGCATATGTATAAGCATCTTGGCAGATATTGTATGGTTGTTTGGCCTTATCAAAAGAAGAGGGATGGGAACTTTTTGGATGATTGATACAAGCCCAAAGGCATTCAACCCGTATTAATACAGGGATTTGGATTTGGAAATGCAGTTAGATTTTCAATTACATCAATTGGCATGAATGCCAATTGGAAGGCTATTCCAATTCCAACCAGGAAGGCTATTCCAATCATAGCCCTGACATAATAGTATTCATCTGCAAGATGAATGATGATGCAAGTCTGTCGCAGGTTCGTTCTGACTCATCTTTATTCAACCCTTTTGCTTCAATATCTACTAGTTATATAGTATATTATAATCCCCCAGAGGGTTAGGTTTACATTGGGTGATGTAACTGGTTAATCAATGTTCCGCAAGAGGGTTATGTTTACATGAGGTGATGTAACTGGATAATTATCATGGCCAAATTCATCAATCGGATCCATTCTTTTTTTGGTCCCCCAAAGTCATTTGCCATTTCATCTACTTGAAATATCTGTATTAATCTCTGTATTTTATTCAAGTAGATGAAAAAAAAAAGGGGAATAAGTTGATTGTTGAGAGGTGGTGCTTTGGTGTGCAACTTGAGCTCTGCTGACAGGCATCAGGGGCACAAAGTAATTTGGCGGCCATCCACTGAGGTTGGTGATCTGTAAGCAACATCTGATTGTCATGTCTTTTCTGGCACAATAGACACATTCAAATATCGGCGATCAACCAAAGAGCCGTTAACGTTGGGATAAACTGAGTTGATAGAGTGCAATTTAGAAAAGCGTGAAATATTACTAATTTTAAATAGTACTAAATAGTGCTATTTCTATTTTTTTCTATTGTTTCATTAGTGCTATTTAGGACTAATTAGTTATTTAATTTTCAAGCTTTTTTAAATTGCACTCTAGGACAGCCAGTGACATTGACCAATGAAAACATGTGCCACGTGTTGGATTATTTGCAGGGCTTTATGGTGGAAGTAATACCAGATTCAAACCCAAATTAATAATAATAGTGTATAATTTATATAGTGCCCTATCCAAGGCTCTAAGGCGCTTTACAAGATAATCTAGTATGAAATTAAGTATAACATTAATAAATAATAAAGTTATAAAAAGTAAAATATAAAATGTCACCAAATTGGGCTGTAACTAAAAACGTCATATACGATGCCATGATAAGGATTACAAATATACGAAATAAATAAGTTTTCAGTTTGGATTTAAATTGACATAAACTTTCAGCTGATCTAATGTGGAAAGGAACATAGTTCCATAATTTCGGCGCAGCAACACTGAAAGAACGGTCCCCATATGTAACAGTGTTTAAACTTGGAACTTTTAGCAGCAACTTGTTAGAAGAATGTACAGAACGAGCAGGAGTATATATTTCCAATAAGTTCATAATATAAGTAGGTCAAGTCCATTTAGAGCTTCGCAAGTGATCATCAGAACTTTGAAGACTATGCGGCCAGTGTATATCCTTTAAGACAGGCGTGATGTGATCTTGTTTTTGTGTGTATATCAGAAGCCGTGTGGCAGCATTTTGTACATGTTGGAGTCTCTTGAGTTGCTGATTAGGAAGTCCACAACACAGAGTTACAATAATCAAGCTTAGATGATACAAAGACATGTATTAGAATCTCACCATGATTGAAGGAGATGAATTTTCTGATTGCACCTATATTCCTAAGATGGTAGAATGAAGACTTACAAATGGAACTTATTTGCTTTTCCATGGTCAAACAATGGTCAAACCACACACCAATCTTCTTGACTGACTTTGAAGTTGATATAAGATCAGTACCATCATAAATGGAATCCAAAAGTGGTGAAGGATTATGCTATCGAGCAATCTAGACAAGAATCTCAGTTTTGCCGTTGTTTAGCTTTAGCTTGTTAGGCGACATCCAACATTTAATATATTGTATGCATAATTCAATGCGTTTCTTGGTAAGCTCTGATTCCCCAGTGTCTGATGGATGAAATGATACAGCTATTTCAAAAAACGTTGATACTGAATATAGTGTATTCCAAGACCGAAATGCATTTTGGTACTCTTGTAATATTGTCTAAAGTAATATAAATAATAATAATTTAGTTTATTTTTTGTGTATTCCGTCAGAAACAATATACTAGCTCCATATGGCGAACAAATTGCTGTGTATTTACTTTTTATTTCAAAATAACGAGGCCCACAATGCCCTTTGGTCTTGGAATACACTATTCAGTATGCAGTATTCAGTTTTCAACGTTTTTTGAAATTGCTGTATATAAATGTTAGTGTCATCAGCATTTAGAAATGATATGTAAGACATGCCGTGATACTTAAAAATATCTGCTAATGGTGTAGTGTACATATAATACAAGATGGGACCTAAAACAGATCCTTGTGGAACACCACATGTAAGCTTGCAACTGGTAGACCTCGTGTGGCTGACGTTGTTGACTTTTTTCTCTATTTGTCCCAACTATGGATGATGTGTTAAACTGCTATCGAGTAGACTTTTTTGTAGCCGTCTAAGCCTGTTATTGTCTTTAGGTAAGTATCATCAAAGTATAAGTCCCTCTTTAGACAGAGCTCCATAAATGTTCAAACACGCAGCTCTACATGCATGTCCTCCATACCACACAGGCTTCTTGACATTGCTCTGTACAAACAGTTGCCATCCCCATAGGTTTGTATCGGTTCAAAACCTGCCAGGCCGTCCCTTGGAAAAAGTTTTTCAGCTTCAGCATCTTTGAATCCTAAGCATATAAATTATATTAACGAAGAAAAGATCCATCACAAATAAAAAATAATAATAATTGCTCCAAGTGAAGCGAGCAGCGAAACTAATCTCGGGTTTCCTGTGTTGAGATGGGGTTCCTGTGGCGGATTATGATATTGGCTGCAATAGATTTATGCTAGTCATTCGCGATGATTTTCGGAGCAGGCAGTACTTATGATCAGCGGTGGTAACAACAACAACAACAATGGTACACATTATTTGGTCTTTGTTGATGCATTGGTTGCATTGTACTTACACTCAGAAAAGAAAGCGAAGATTCAACATGTTCTAATGAACAGTCAATATTTGGCGAGATTGTTTACCAGCCGACGTTGTACGGGGGATGATGAAACTTCGGAGGGAATCGTGCTATAATTGATAAACAAACCAATAGTTGATTATATATTTTACCGAAAAACTAAATTCTACGTTGGCCCACAAGTGTCACGGCAAAACCTTATCACCACGGCAAAACCTTATCACCACGGCAAAACCTTATCACCACGGCAACACCTTATCATCACGGCAAAACTTTAACTCTCGCGGCAAAACTTTAACTCTCACGGCAAAACTTTCTTCTTGTCACTGCAATTTTTTTTACACAGGGAACCCAAGCACACCGCTTCTCAATATAAGACATTGTCAGGGCTCCCTGTGTCCACAAACAAGATGGCTGCAAATTTTCAATTTGACGTGGAAGATCAAGATGAAGAAGGCTTGATTACCTACTACCTTTATAGAGGTTTCACATGTACACACGTGTACACTAGAAGAGCTTTCCACAACTTTTCCCTGCAGAGCTGTATTTGATGATCCAATGCTCCTTTGTAGTGGTCTTATATACACCTATTTCAAATAACGTTGTCGCGTTCAAAACAACAAGCGTCAAGCCAAGACCGAAGTGCATGCTGGTCTTGTGTTGGCAAATTATTTAAATCAGACCTATTTTCTATGGAACGAAGTGTGATATGCAAACAAGCACGTGGAAATATTCACATTTTGTAATTAGTCCTTATAGAAACAATTGTGATTTAAATAATTGCCAACACAAAACCAGCATTCACTTCGGTCTTGGCTTGACGCTTGTTGCTTTGAACGCGACAACGTTATTTGAAATAGGTGTATATCTGAGTCTGCTGTGCTATGTCTTTCAGTTTTCTTGGAAGGTATGGTCCATCAATATGATGGAATCATTTACTTGCTCCACCCCTTTGATAGAGTAGCAGCTCATAGTCCCCTGCTAAAGCCAACTGTGGGTACTGTTCCAAAATCTTTTTGGTGACTATACGCTGAATCCCCATCCAAATCTAAGGTAATGGAGGCTGGCCCCAATCCAGCATTGGCAAGGTTTGCCTTATTGCTGACAGCTGTTGGGGGTTTGCTGTCCTTGACAATTTTAATGTGGCAGCATGGACACGACCAGGCCTATAATTTCCATGTACTCTTGGCCTCTTTCTGGAGCTAATAGGGAGCTTAAGCATCGACGACGAAATGGGACGACGACGGCGACCGGAAGTGGACTTGTCATATTTCAGTGTACTGCGCATGTCTGATTTTCTCATGCCGTCGTCGTAGCTTTGTCAACGACGGAATTTCTTAGTCCAAGGCGTTCTCGTGAAAACGTAAGTGATTTTAGACGTTTTTAGTACAAAATACTCTTCGCTACTCGGCCTTGAATTAAAAATTGCAAAGCTATGTTCCTCACTGATTGAAAGAACTTGTTTTTATTGATTTTTCGGCCTGCTTAAATATTTAGTGCATGTTTTCCTTTCCTTCAGGAAAATTTGAAGATTTTTACAAATTTATACATGTCGACCAACATACAAGTAGCTGTCATGAAAAAGTAAGTTTTGAACGTGTAAAATTCTCTTTTACGCGTGAAATGAAAGTAAAGAAGTATTCATAGCCTTAACTTTAGTTTCAAAGCTTGAAATTGTTTCATTTTGTTTTAGAATCATATGCCGTGAGATCCTTGTCAATGAGCCCTATAACTTCAAGCTGAGAAGCGTTGAAAGAGGAAAAGCTTGGGATGACATAGCACAACAGCTTAATGCTATAGATCAGCCCATCTCCAGAGTAACGTCTAGATCAGTACGGGATAGATTTTCTTTGTTATCAACCAAGATGGCTCAAAAACTACCAAGATGGCTCAAAAACTACGAGATGAGGCGAGAGCTTCAGGGATCGATGTGGATCAAACATAATTAGATAGATTACTGGAAGATATAATAGAGCGAGAAAAGGAGGCAAAGATAAAATTAGAGTCACATGTGCGTGCAATCGGCCTGAGGGTGGTCCCCACTACAAGCTTTGCACACATGTGCCCGTTTGCATCCTTCTCCAAGGTTGCAGGCTTTGCGCTGGTACAAATTGCATTTTCCAAATTCCTTTCCTGAGCGATCGAACCATTTCTCGAATTTCCAGGGAGTTTTGTTACCATTTCCGGTCTGTTGTGATCTTGCTTGCGAGTTTTTATTCTCCTCCAACGTTTCTTGCACAAGAAATGGACAGTCCTTTACCAAATGGTCATAGGACTTGCACCTGGAGCATTGTTTTGCTCCAGTCCGTAGAACAGAAGCATCCAAAATTGTGGCATACAGAGTTGTGTCAATAACATCCAACCGAACACTGGGTTCGCGACGGGAAGCCACATCCATCCTTAGTTGGACGTCATAAAGATACACACAAGCCCAGCGAAATTTTCGGCTCGCCGCTTGGATTTGTGCTCTATATGTCGCCAATTCTTTATATCGCGTTGGGGTTGAAGTCACAACTTCCATCTCGTAGTGATTCCAAACCTGTAGCCATAGGTCGAACGAGTCGATTAATGTTAGTCTGGGTTATTTCACAATGTTGACACTTCCTCCCGTTGTCGAGAGGAACATTCCTTCGTTGTTGGCTGCGTTAGCGTGGCCAAAACTTCTCCAAAATCAACGTACTCGCCGTTTCTAGTGGCTGACACAAATTGGGTCCCAGTTGATCTTGGAGAGGTTCACCTCCAGTTGCGCCTGCTGTTTCGGTTGCCAGGGAAGTGCCTGTGGGTTTCGAGCCCACTAGTCGAGTACTAGTTGAACCCTCGCAGCCGTGGAGTTTTTGCTTCAGTGCATCCTGTTCCAGCTTCATGGTGTTTAACTGCGAGGAGAGATTTCGGACTGCCTCCAAAAGTGTCGACGTGACTTCAGGAGATTCGGTCTCCTCGTGGGGCGGATCCATCGTGGATGTGTCCTCTGCTCCAGCAACTCCAGAGCACGATTTTCTGGGTTGTCCGAACGAATGATCTGCTTCAGGTGCTTGACACCCAGGACAGATAGTTGATTTATTTGGTTTTACCATGTTGGAACGATAAATTCGACGTATAATAACTAATATAAGTATGTTCAAAGTTCGATCGGTGTCGAACGACGGACTAACAACACTGACACGTGTCTCGTGACCGCCACCCTCATCCTCCCTTCAGTCAAACATCCTCCCTTCAGTCAAACATTAACTTCTGTTAACAATCTTAACATCACTTAAAGAGGAATAAAAATGTACATCAATTTACCAAATTGCTTAATTTCAAGGTTTAACACGTTCCACTAAAAGAAGAGATTTATATTAGATAAGTGTAAACGTTTTAGGGCGAAATGACTTTGCGGAGTGTCTTTGCGGAGTATTGAACGTTTTTAATTCTGAAAATACACCAGAACGAGGCTGTGTACGCATGATGGCAAAATCCCATACTAAACTCTATAAATGTCATTTACGATATCTTCGCGGGATTTTATCCAATACTTTTGAACTTTTCCAAAAATATTGATGAATAATTGCTTTTTCAGATGGCAGTGGTTATTTTTATGTGACAGATTTTAGTATTCTGATCTCGAAAATCAGGACACGTGCATAAGGCCTATATCTAAGACACTTACTTTGTATTTAAACTCCAACAAGGACTTTAAACATATTTTGTTGTTAAAGGTCCAACATTTCTTTTACGATTGTCGTTTCTCGACACAAACTCGTTGGCGACATCAAGGAGTCGGAGGTTATCTGTCCGCTCTTTGTGGCAGTGTAAAAGAGCGACGTTATTGAATCGTTGTTGCTGCATGTGTGCTCTCAGCCATGTCTTTACTCTCCTAGCTAGTAGCAGGGTTGACATGTAGAAGTGTGCACACATTGATTACTTCGCTGATAAGGTGCTTTTATCCAGGGGAAAGACGTCTTAAAAGCACACTATCTGCTTGCTACGGCCAATATCATGAATAATTTGAAAATGTCGAGGTGAGAAAGTAGATGTGTAGTATTAATATCGTCAGCGTAGCTCTCCTTTCCGGGGGGCTCTCCTTTACGTTTGACGTACCTATGACGTAAAGTAGTCAAATCTAAGTACATGTTGATTGTGACTACAATTCTAAAATTCTAGTGTGTGGTGTGCTACAATTCCATAGTTCATGTTTGTAAACATGAAGCCGAAAGTAATTGAAGACATGTGTTCTATTTTCTGGCCGAGAAAAGTCATATTACACTTACTACAAGACGACGTATCGTCACTGACAACTATGTCTATAAAATAAAATAAACAAACAATCAAACAAAATGATGATGATGATGATGATGAAGACTTTATTTCAAGAGGGTAACACATAAAAGTGTTAGGAAGAAACAGGAAAAAGGAAGAAACAGTTTTATTTACTATTTGTAAGGATATTTTACCTCCATCTTCCACGTTCTTGGTGGCGGTTGATGGCTCTTCTGATCTGAATTTCAAAATGTACAATTTTATTTTAATGGCATTCAAAAAATATGTATTAATAAGCTTTTACATACATGAAAAAAGCACTTACAGTGGAACCTTACGGACACCTGGTTAATTTAGTTATATTCCAAACTAGTTTTGTCGCAAATGTCTGCCGGCCTTATCTCTTCCTTCATTAAACGAGTGAGGTGTCACACAGAGCTCGCTTACTACATTCTAAAATGTGCTAAATGAGTGTTAAACCTCTTGAGTAGCACTCCAATAAAATTATTTCATTCACAGGGTACGGTTTGTCAGTGGAAATTCCTTGAGAATATTTATTTTAAAGGATAATTGAATAGTCGCTTGTGAGTTGTCTCACAAGTTGTTGTTGTCGCTTATCAAAAACGATCTCGAGCTCGAAGCAAAAGTTCTAGCTATCAACTAAGTTATTCAAATGTTAGAACCAAACTTACTATTATATCTTACCTTTTCTCTGGTTGAAAAAAAAACCTTGGATCTTTTGCTGAGACATTCTGTTCGTTGCTCCTCTCTAGTCTACCTGTACGTAGATACCGTCTTGCTCTCTAGACAGTGTGTGATCTTATCATCTCCCACGTCTCGTTTTCGTGTCGCCGAAATTATTCGTGGGCTCAGAGATCGATTGCTGAGTTCATTGGTCTTCGTTGATTGAGAGAACTGGCTTTAAATTGATATTTGTGTATCGTTTCATTGCTGGATATTTTACACGATTAATTTACTCCAAAGAGCCGGATAACTTGGTATTTATAAATATTTCAAAATGGCGCGGGGTCTATAGCACCCCAGCCCCCCCCCCTCTCCACGGTCCCTGCGATGCACGACCCCCTTGGGGGAAAAGAAAACACTCGCTGTGAATGGCTTGCTGGAAAAACTCGTAAGCGACCCCATTCTAACTGTTTACGATGCAAAACAAAATATTGCAGTGTTTTGATCACAACGAACGTCGTTTAAAAACCCAAGTCTCTGTACATTTTTTGTGCATTGGGTAGGGGATGGGACCAGTTGTATCTTACCATGGATACCAGCGACTAATCAGCTGAAGTTTTGCCGTGATCATGTGACCTCGTGCAAAATGGTAGTAGAACGATGTAAAACACGGAGACAAACTGAAATTTGGATCGTTCAGAACATGAAACGAGCAGAAAATATGCTGTTAGTTTCGTTTTTTTTTGGCTCAAGGTAAGAGTTTGGGAATGTCCTATCATCGTCCTTTGGTGCTGTGGAGTTTTTTTTGGGGGAATTGAGCGATTTTGGGGATAACAATCGAGCGGTAGCCATTGGAGGTAGCGCTCGTAGTTTCCTGCCTTGTCACTGTATAGTACTGAGGGGGGAAATAATAATAAAAACAGTGTCTAATGTTGATAAAACTACCTGAAATGACTTTATCTACAAATAATACGACAAGATACAAAGCCATTTTTCATTTCATGGACGTTGGTATTTTTCTAATTTTTGGTTCAGTGCAGTACATGTTTATTGTTTGGGCTGCCTGTGGATTCACAGATAAAAAACATTATTTGTAAAATTTTAGATATTGAAAATTTGATACCAAATAGTAACAGTTAAATTTTCAATAATTATTAAACAGCACATTTTTCTTTGAATTTAATAACTCATTGTTATTCATCTTGATGCCTTTATAAACTCTCACATTGTTCATTAAACTCACTTGATAATGGCGTCTGTGACGCCGAAACGTCGTATACTTTCGCCTAGTTTTATTTTGTTATGAATTTCTATTTTGTTGTGTATTTGTACCTTGAAGTCTGATTTATGCTAATGAGGTGTAAAGTATACACATTTCAAGTGATTATGTTACGAAACGTAAATAGTAATTATATCTCTTTTCAACGCGCCATCTTACCGAACTGACCTATGAAACGATATTACGTATTGATACAGTATTTATAGGAGAAAGGAGGTAAACCGTAGATCATAATCATTCGTATGCGATTCTTAAGTAGTTTATATGTCATTTCCTTTTGATTACTGTTGTATTGTTAAAGGTTTAGTTATAACTTACATACCCCCATGGGCGGGTATGGATGAGGAGGAGGAGTGAATGAGGCGGATGAGGAGGGAATGCGGAGGAGGAGGGGATGATGCAGAGGAGGAGGAGGGAATGATGATGAGGAGGAGGAGGAGGAGTGAATCAACTGACAACAGAAAACATATTTCTGTAAACAATCATAGTTAAAGTTTACAGTGATGGTAAATTTACTCCCTCCTGTTGGCTTATGTTGTTGGCCTGTAATCCATAGCATTATGGCAGCTGCTAACATCTCTGGGCTCTAGTTTTTTTTAAATCACAGGTAGGCGAGCTGCCGAATGCATGTACAGCTGACATCACTGTCACCTTCATAGTTCCAAGCTGTTGCTGCTGTGTGTCCAGTTATTCGACCATCTTCAAGTGACATTAGAAGGTCTTTGAAGTGGCCCATCATTTGCTCCTCCAGCTGTTTCTTGGTGGAGCCATTTAGAGGATATTTAGGCCTGAACAATGACATTAGATAATTTGCATCTGGTACTAGACTTGCATTATAGTCAACGAGAGAGCGACATGATTCTGGATATTTGTTGATCAAATCGTCAAGTCCATATGCCTTCATTCCTTTTAGAAACTCTTCTATTTACAAAACTTACGTTTAGTGAGTTTAGTATTTCCTCAATGTGATATTCATCTATCATTCCAGTGTAACCATTTTCGTGAATGATGTCTGTATTCTTTTTACAATCTTTCTTCCAGCATTTTGGTTTCTGTAGATGTCAGGTCCTTGTCTTGGATATTTGTCATATCAATAGTGTTAGTAATCATGTCATAAACACATGGTTCTAGAAAGCAAGGGGGTGGTCCTCCTTGGGCAAGTGATACTGATACTATTTCTATATTTCCATCCTATACATGGGAATCTACAGATGTTCCACCTGGGAACATGAGCCTTTGCATTTCATCAGTGGCAATGTGTAAAAACTCTTTGCACATAGCTCCAGCGTCTATTTCATCTTCTCCTGAACAATGTACTGTTAGAATAGGATAATGGGACTCTTTTTGTGGCTACTGTCTCTATGGAAACGTAGCCACTATGCCATCGAGTGTGTAAGTAAGTCCGTCAGTAAGTAATTCGGATAGTGTTTGGAACTAGTAGGGTGAACGAAAATCAGCCACGATGTCGCGACGATGTACCCGATGAAAATACGTCGTGTTGAAGCGAAAAGCACATAGAGACTCCATGCATGGGACGCTTTGTTTAGAAGGGTAAGTTTACACACTGTACTATTCTATGTTATTTTGCACCATAAACAAGACATATCTCTCGTGCAATGTGTCAATTGTTTGTTCATAAAGATGATATTATTTTCCAGGCGAATGTCAATTGTAAAATAACTCCATCAGTCCATGACGATCGACTAGTCTGTGTAGTTGAGCACCTCCAATGGCTCCATGTAATTATGTAAACTGCCTGATAACTGTTTTAACGGTCAAGTAATTATCTTCGAGGAACAATGTCTTTATATATAAGCTTTATACGACGGACACTGAAACAAACACGGCTCTCGTTTAATAGTTATTCTTTGTCCCAAAACTCGCTAAAAGCCGTTCTAATCGCTAAATAAATGACACACAGGACTCAAGCAGATATTCATCTTTATTTTGAAAGCAGTTTTAGAAATGCAAGATATCAAAAGGACAGGATTGAATTCAGAAGTGAATTTACGGCCATATACACTGTATCGATCAAATACGACACAGGAAGCCCAATACACAAACAGAGGGTGGTGAGCCTGTGAAACCTGAAAAAATATTTACACACGAGAGATGTGTCTGGTTTCTTGTGCAAAATAGCATAAAATCTTAGTATATTAGAGTGTAAACTTATCTTCAAATTAGAGATCCTATTTATTATGCTCAATGTTTATTGTTACCAAAATTGAGGTTGCTAAATATACAGAACATTGTTAAATTAATGTTAATTAAGGGTTAGAGACTGATGTGAGTGCTTTACCGGCAAATAGACGCACGCGCTGGCTGTAGAATGAACGAGAATTCAAATACTGCTCGAGGCGTAGCCGAGTGCAGTATGAAGAATTTCGAGTTCATTCTACAGCCAGCAAGTGCGTCTATTTGCCGGTAAAGCACGAACTAGAAGTCTCTAACCCATTTATTATTCAAACTGAATACACTGCAGTTGTGAAATGTTCAAAATATAATTTTATTCACGGTAAATAAAACAAAAATATATTTAGCTAGATCTTCCGACGCTTCCGCTGGATATCTCCTCTACAACCATTCCAATTGCAACTATTCTACAAAGAAAACACGAATAAAGCATTTATTTTTTTGTTTTTAAGTCATATCAAGGCAAGTTTCATTCATCATTTTTAAGGTTTGAGCTTTTTCACTCAACGATCAAGAACTGAACCGACGGCAAAAAGTGCTTGTTTTGAATAATAATTAGGTTCCTTTTTTACCTTTCACCACTGAAACTCCACAACAAGTTTGACGAACAGTCATTTTAGTCTGCGCACCTGCTATTATTTCGTCTATTTCTTCTTTAGCTAGTTGATTAAACCTGTCTTTGTCAGGATCAACAGCCGCCGTGACACCGCTGCACCGTGCGTAAAACTGGGATAGACGGCACTAGTGCCATTGTCATCAGATAACACATAATCACGTGATCGAGTTTAGCCAATCAGAAGCCACAATTTAATACAGTGTATGAAGTTTGAATAATAATATTCGATTACTAACGATCGATGCTGTTGATATTGATTGTTATTAAAAACTGTTGTTGTTCATTTTTTATTTATTATTATTTATTTATTTATTATTATTGTTATTACTGTCACAATTGTTTTTGATTTAAATTACATGTAGCATTTATTATATAGAACCAAAGAACAAGTTCTGGCAGATAGTTCAAACATACTAGATCAACAGAGGAATCAATCCAACTACACATTTCTGCTACATTTCAAAACCGCAGTACCTACATGTAGTTATTTATAGACTACCACTTTCTTTTTTTACAGTAGCCACATGCAGTCCTTGACTGCCTATTTTTTAGATGTTGCCATAATGTTGACATTCTAGAAAAAGTTATACCACGGCGAGAAACTCAACAAAAGGTTTTGGTTTTGTCTACTTTCTTCTCCAACTCCTCAAGTATTTGTCTGGTATCCATGGATGTACTATTTGTTGTTGGGCTGTCATTGTTTATGTTATGTGTATCCATCTCATCGTCTACTATTTCCTCTATATCTTGCAGCTGTAACTATCTAGCTAGCTGTTCATCATTTAAAATCTGTAAACTGGTATCAGAAGTGACAACACCATCTTCATTTGAAGGGTTCACCAAAGCATCAGGGGATGCACATGTAGATGAAGACTTTCCACAAGTATCAGTAGATGAAGACTTGTGAGAAAAAGATCTGCTTGCAGAAGTCTCTATAGCTGGATTATCATATAATCCCTCTACTGTATCAAACTCATCCTCACTGCAGAGATAATTATTTCGTAATCTCGTCCTAGTTCGTTCTTGTACTTTTCGAAATGGAAAACTTCAGAACTACTTGGAAGTAGGTTGGCATGACTTCCATCTTCAATTAACAGCACATACCACTATAAATAATTAGAATAAGCCCTTTCATGTTTTTTTCGCCGCCATTTTGAATTGGGGCAAACTTGGATCTGGATCTCTTTAACTTGCCGTAACTCCGCTCGATTTTGTTGGATTTTCATACATGAGGAGATGCAGCCTTTGGACACTTGTATGAAGCGTCGATTCAATCGACTCTTCATGTTCGGCTTTAGCTACTTAATCCTATTATGGCGAGGTTTGGTAATTGGAAATGGTGTGAAAAATACATATTTGTGGCATGTCCATGTATTTCATCTGCCAATGATCACGGGAAGGATATTGCGCTTTATTTGATAAAGGGCTTTTCGGCTCAAATTAAACACGCTGCCTGTGTGAGGACAAATCGAGAAACAAACAACATTTACAGAAAACAACGTTTTTATATAGAAACACTTATATATCATCTCAAGATCACGGAGCACCCCGTACCTACATTGTATAACTATTAATTATCTAATGTTCCTAATAGAATAGTGACCAATAGTTGTGTAATGTATAAAACGTTTTAAAGCCGGCATAAGTAGTAGGTTTTTTAGATATTGGATATTATAAACAATTTTATATATTATTTTTAATTGTATAAATACGCATTGCACGTGTATTTTACTATCTACAGGTCCTACAGTATTAAAGGCCAAACGAGGTACCAAACATTTGTCATATTGAAAGAGACAATGATTATATTTGAAAACGGGGAGTCACTCAATCTGTCACTCCTTCAAATCTTGTAAAAACTGCATAACATCATTCGTAAGCGGTCTCTTTTTCGGACAACAATTGGTCGTCATCTGTATCAGGCTTTCAAACGAGGATGCAAAACTCCTGTTTAAAACCGTGTCTTCCATCAACTTTCCTTAACGTCCACCCTTACCAAAATAAAGTATACTTTTAATATACTTTATTTTATACTTAAAGTATACTTTTTTCATATACTTATAATATTAAAGTACATGTCTTTTTGAACGCTGGCAAAAGTATACTTCCAGCACAACCTGTAGAAAGTATACTTTAAAAATGTACTTAATGACATTGAGTATACTTTTACTTAAAGTATGTGGCTTTTTGAAAGCAGACAAAAGCATACTTCTAGCACATCTTCAAAAAATATTACTTTAAAAATTGTACTGATTAGACAGTCAATCAATCAAATGCTTTTTATTGAATAAGCTCAATAAGGAAATATGTTTCAAAACCTCCAACCTTCTTGAAATGATTAACAACCATCCAACCTTCTTGAAATGATTAACAACCAATTAATAATAATTTCACTTATGTTTCTGTTTAGATGTAATATTGTCAGCTTACTACAATCATATTATTCAAAATATTAACTGCATCATTCTTACTTTGATTTGTATATATCTACCAAAGTGTTTTCATGGCCATGCAATGTGTATAAATGCTGAGTCATGCAATTCAATCCTTGTGAATATTTTGCAGTCATCATAATTAAAACTCTGTTGTAGTTGACTGTTGTAGTTAAAAGTGTTCAAATTAAACCACCTGAAAATGAATTGAAAAGAGTTCACAATTCTGAAATACCAACAATACTGATTTATATGGAACATTTTAAAACACTTCTTAGTCTAATAACTATAACTATACATATACTTAATACATGTAATTGTAAGCTTAAGTTTAAAACTGATTCAACAAATAGCAAATACACGACTACAAGTACTGCATACTTACAGGCAGAATAGAGTGAAATCCAACAATGAAAATGATTAAAATATGATGCTTATAGTTTTAGCTTTCAAACTAAGCTATGATAAATAACATATAACAATAAAACTCTACCTTTGTAGCCTTTGTCATGTCTAACGAAAGTCTTCAGTCAGCTGCCATCTTGTCACGTTTGTGAACAAAGTTTTAAAGTGAAAAACAGCTTTCTTCTATAAATTGCATACAGAAAATGAGATATTTATGTTTTACAACATTTTACAACTTGCTTTTTAAAACACAAAACAGAATGTTTTTACTTACCAATAAGATGAATAAACGTGTTTTTTTTTTGGTTTGAAGAAAAACAAGCGAAATTTGCCAAACTGCCTCGATTTATTCCCGCTCTTTTACCGGTAGTCACTTGAGCTTATGTGTGTAACTGCTGACCATAAATAGCATGGTCATAAATAGTTGGATTGTATTGCTAAGTATTAAGTATGAAGCTTATAAATGCAATGGTAAAGTATTTACATAATATTTTCTTAATCCGAAAAGTGAAATTAAGAAATCGCAAGCGGTTTTCCATTGTCTGTACTCTTTTTGACAATGAATTTGACATCACAAAATTTTCAAAACTCAAGTGGAACCATGAGCGTAGCGAGTGGTTTCACTGCAAAGTTTTTAACATTTTGTGACGTCAAATCTATTGTCAATAAGAGTACAGACAATGGAAAACCGCTTGCGATTAATTTTGACAATAACAAAGTAAAACAACATCCAAAAGCAAGGATAAAGTTTGAAAACAAAACCGTTTCAAACGCGCGCTGGCTCCGTGCGCGAGCGATTCGTCATTCTATGTGTCTGTACTCTTATTGACAATGGTGAGAGCCAATCAGATAGTTATCAGACATTGTGAGCATTTTTGTTTTTCTTAATTTTCTGCAATGTTCATGAAGTATAATGATTATATAACTGCTATATGATCTTCTTTGAAAAATGGGGCATTATAATGTTTGTATGAGTACTAAAAGGCTATAGCTGCCATATACTGATTGAGTCAATATACTTTTATCATACTTCTCATTATTTTTAATTTGACAGTGCACTAGAAATATATTTTTTTGTTTAAAAACCTGAAGTATATTTTTTAATACAGTCATTTGAAAAAATTCTGGCCGCGACGAAATATCAATATATCGGGTGCATTATGGGTAATTAAATAATCGAAAATTCCCCTTAAAGCGGGTTATTACGGTGGCTTGTAAGGGACATGAGATAATTTTCTTAAGCATTGAGATAATTTTCTTAAGCATTGAGATAATTTTCTTAAGCATTGAGATCATTTTATCAAGCAATGAAATTTTTTTTTTTCAAAAAACATTGAGATAATTTTTCTTAAACATTGAGATAATTTTTCTTAAACATTGAGATAATTTTTCTTAAACATTGAGATAATTTTTCTTAAACATTGAGATAATTTTTCTTAAACATTGAGATAATTTTTCTTAAACATTGAGATAATTTTTTTTTAAACAATGAGATCATTTTTGTTCTTAAACATCAAGATATTTTTGTCTTAAACTTTGAGATAATTTTTTTTTTAAAACGAGATAATAATGTCAGTTATGACGTGGTTCTCAGTCTTTGTAGCAATGACAGCAGGAAAAGTCTATTTGTTTCTTGTTAGCTTTTGTTTTTGTTATAAAGCAGCGCTTGGAGTTCTTCCTCCCTACAATCCTGCTCAAAATGGAAACCACAATGCGTCAAGAAACCTTCTGATAAAAAACTACTTTGATCTTGGGCTCAGTTATGCAGAAATAGTAGCTTTTCTGTTGATTCATCATGGAGTTTCAGTCAGTGTCAGACATCTGAAACGAATCTTAAAATCATTGGGACTACAAAGGCGAAAACATCAGAGTGAACTTGATGTGGTGGTGTCTGCAATTGAATCGGAGCTTAAAGGCAGTAGCAACAGATTAGGATATCGCTCGATGCATCAGCGTCTTCAAAGATTACATGGATTTACGGTTGACAGAGAAACAGTAAGACATACGTTGAAAATACTAGATCCAAAGGGAGTAGAAATACGTTCGAAAAAAAAGTTAATTCGAAGAAAGTACAGAGCACCCGGGTCTAACTTTATTTGGCACATAGATGGGTATGACAAGCTAAAGCCTTTCGGGTTTTGTGTTCATGGCGCAGTTGATAGATACAGTCGTAAAATTTTGTGGCTTAGTGTGGGTTCTTCAAACAACGACCCCAAAGTAATTGCAAAATATTTCATCGATTGTGTTCGACAGGTTGGCGGAATACCCCGTGTGATTCGTGGTGATGCAGGCACAGAAAATGGAGATGCTGCAGGGATTCAAAGGTTTCTTCGATGGAGGGATAAGGATGAATTCGCTGGTGATAAAAGTTTTCTTTATGGAAAATCTGTATCAAACCAGCGAATAGAAGCATGGTGGTCAATACTTCGAAAGACAAACAGTGACTGGTGGATAAACTTCTTCAAGGACCTGAGAGATAGAGGAGACTTTTGCGACGCTGACCCAATTCATACAGATTGTCTGAAATTTTGTTTTATGGATGTCATCCAAAAAGAACTTGACAATGTTGCAATAAACTGGAACTTGCATAGGATACGATTCCAAAATGTTGAATCTCCTTCAGGAAGGCCCGATGTGCTTTACTTTTTGCCTGAGATATATAACACACAAGATTTTAAAATGGAGGTTTTAGAGGATGACCTAGAAATCGTGGAAGAATCATTTGCAAACAAGTGCCAAAGTGTAGCAAAGAATTTCAAGAGATGGCAGAAATTTTAATGAGTGAACACAGCTTTCAGATGCCTAACAACGCCGAAGAGGCATTAGCACTCTATTCTAAACTAATCCAAGAAATCGAGAACATTTAACACTATCCCCTTACTATCACAAACCCATTTCATATCTCCGCTTGCCTATGTATTTTGATGTTTATTACATAAATTGGAGTTAGAAAATCAATGAAATAAATAACTAGATTGATGAATAAATAAATAGCAAATGATTGAGTAGGTATAATATAAAGGCAGTTAGAACATCCGTAATAAAAAACGGAAAGGGTGGCTCAATAGCGTTTATTTTTTTGTGGGTGACGGTCCCCTCCCAATAATTGAAGCATGTGTAAAAGCGCTGCCAAGAAAATAAGTTTTAACATTTTTCAACAACCGTTTTATTACTAGTTTTCTTCTCATATATTTCTTACAAGAAAATATTACAATTACAACTTAAATCAGATTTGTAATTGAAAACCGTTCTCAGTGATTGGTATACAAAAATACTTATAACGTTTATAAGTCTACAATAGTCTATTTGACCACTGCAAAATCGAGTAGTGGCCCGGGCACTAGAAGTCGTTTGGGTAGACAGAATCTTCACTCTTCAGGGAGTACAGCCCCATGAAAGTCCCATTCCACCAAAATATCACTAGTTTTTGCATTAGAAATTGAAGACGCCATATCGTTTGCACAGTTATATATCCTCACCGCACACTTATTGCCCCGTCGCGGGATATTAAGTTATGGGAGGATCTGCGACTGCTGGGGCAGCAAGCGTGCGGAGTATGGGAGCACTAGCCGCCACCAGGGGAGGGGGGTGGGTCGAAATTTTCCTTCCGCGGCGCTGGACTGACGAGTATTGGCCACGAGTCGATTCGATTGACGCTATTTAAACTTACCGCTCCTACAAATTTCTTTTGACCATGCGCAGTCGTTAGACCGCCGTGTTAGTATTCGTCACAAATTGTGTAAGGACTGTAAGTGTCTCAACAGTTCTGTCCAAGATTGTAGCTAGCTATATAGCCCTTCGCTGGTTAAACAAAACCGTTTAAGCATGAAATAATAATATATAATATCAATAAATATTTACAAATTTCGATTAAAAACTATACAGCCATGAGGCGGCCTAAGATGGTCACTCTGCCTTGTAGTTCTAGATACCATATTAAAAGTAAACATGTCTTTCTATGTTCAAGTGTCTCATAAGGCCATGTTTCTCTAAAGTTTCATCACTACTATTTGTACGCATAATAGTCCGGCTGTTAAGGTGAAAACTTGTTCGTTTTTTGATAAAAGCATGAAAGTTGGCACAATTGTTTATCTCTATGTACTTAATAATTCTGGATATGGAGGCATTCGAAATTCGGCTTTTGAATCGAGTAATGCGCATGTCCAAAATCAGTAAAAAACGTCCGGACATGAAAACGAGGCTGGACAAACCTTTTCGTTATTTAACGGCATTTGATGTTGTTTGTAGACATAACTTGTTGATTGAATACCTACAGCATGTACAAAGGTGTTTGTGTGGTAAAAGAGATGTCACGTGACCAGTCACGTGACCTAAAAATAAATGGCAGAGAAAGGGGCTAAAATAATAAAAACAATAGTTTTTCCGATAAAATATCCTAGCTATGAATATAATCGCTATCGTTTATATAACGTAATTACTTTGAAATACAGGAACATAAATGTAACATATACCTCAATTACATTCTTGGTTACAACCTCCGCCACAGAAGCACAACGCTGTACACTGGAGATTGGCTTTCACACATTTGCATCGGCTCACACATCCTTTCTTGCATCCACAATGGATCAGCTCATAACATGTGTCTTTAGCCTGAGATAGAGTCGTCCATCGTGGTTTCCACCCAGTGTCACGCTTCTCCCATCCCCAGTGTTCTGGAGTTGGAACGGCCGGTTGCTTCGTTAAAGTTTGTCCCCATATATATCCACCTTGGTAGACTGATCTTAAAACGTGTTGCACAAGTGCCGCTTGACTTGGTGGGATTCCTTCAATACTCCTTGACTTTTTGGAAAACAGTTCCTGCCTAGCGTTGTCGACTTCTGTCAAAACACTGGTTCGGTCATATAAAAGAATGACAAACCTTTCGATGATGGTCATCGATGCATGAACATCATCAGTAGACAGTGGCAATGAAGACAGGCTGACAAGCACATTAGTCAAATCAGGACATACGTTCCAAATCTCCCAGGCGGTCTTTTTTCCTCTTCCTGCGAAGAATGATACCGTGTCACAGCCAGTGATGGCATGGAATAATGGCAAGGCTCTCGATCTTTCTTGGCCCAACTTCGTAGCAATCTCGTGTATGGCAAGGTATCTGAAGTTCCTCCCTGTTCCATATGATATCCACAGTTCATCAACAGAGATGACGTGAAATATGGATATAGCTAACACGACTACATCGGTGTCGATTGTTCTTATCATTATTTTGCGATGTCCACTCAAAGACGCGTCTAATACGTGGAGTAGAATGCGGGTGTCAGCTTCCTCTTGTGTACACGGTTCAAGATTGGAAAGATCATTCCTTTCTGATGAGCACAGGGCCTTTTCCTCATATGTGCTGTACAATTCTTTCCCTTCTACATGAATCAACACTGATTGTTCAGCGAGAAGGTGAAAAAGTTCCTCCTTGTTATCATCCACTCGTTAAAACGAATGCCAGTTAGAAGGGATTCGGGTAGATGGTAAGACCCTTCGGCGGATACCTATCCCTCTCTTCTCCCTGGCACCTAATAACAATAATGTATTTATTAAATCACCGATAAAGTACATATCGAGTATATACAATTTATGTCTGAAATAACAGAACGAATAAATTACAATTATATGAATAGATAACAAAGAGGAAAATATATCATCAATATATAATACCTTTCTTCAGTGAGTCTGGCTTGTAAACATCCCAAACAATATCTACTCTTTTGACTGTCTCCAGCTGCTTCAGCATAAAAGGCTTAAATATCATGTCAATGTATTCCTGAAATGTTGTTGCAGTTCTTGGACCAAGCATCTGGACAATTACAGCTCCATCAAGAACAGTTGCCTCTATGATCGGGGTTTCTGTCGTCTCCTTACAGACTTTCTCCAGGCACTTCACAAGGTCCGCCTTTTGACCACTTCTCATCTCCCCCATTTCAGAAAGCGATGGCGGCCATGGCTGATTTTCGTGTCGGAAAAAATCATCTAGGTTTCCGTCGCGGCACTGGCACGCAATATATAATCTTGAAAATAGGGAACAATCATTCTTTAATTCGGCAATTTTTGCTTTTTGCTTTGACTGATCTTTTCTTGCTGAATTGTGCACTAAAGGCAAGTTATTCTTCTTGATAGTATCTGTTATTGGCTTTGATCTCTCAATCAGTCTATTGCGCACATAGGAATCATATTGTTCCTGTCCAATCTTGACCACATTCTTTACCGTTTGGACAACTGCGCTGCTCATGATATCTTTGGTGTCAAGTGCCATCAGGTCTTCGCTTTCTTCCATAAATGGGTTTCCCAGCTCCTCAAATGTGGAGACAACCGATTGTAAATCCGCTTTAAATGACGCTTGGGGGCCATACTCTTGCTCATGATGTTTAAGACTCGTATCAGAGGAAGTCACATTCTCGAATTCTTGAACCATTCTTGCAATCTCTGGTCCAGCCACCATCCAGCGCCTCAGCGCACCTGGATTTTCTGTAAGTCCTACAGCTCCACCTTCTCCTTTAACTGAGGCATTCTCCTGCTCGTGTGCGTGGTCTAGCGCTATTGCGGAAAATGCTCGTTTTGTTTTGTGAACGGCAAATGATCCATTGGTAAACTGTTGAAACACTTCTGGATGCTTTACTTCTAATTCCTGCATGTCACGGATATGCACTGGAAGCCACCTGGCATAGTTAGTGTGGTCTAGAGCAAACATCCATGGTATTATCTTGAGCAGAGACTCAACATACAAATGAAAGTCAGCTTGTCGAAACGCTCTTACGAGTTGGAAGCAACAGAGTTGTAGTTCCATCACTCTAGACCAATACAAGAATTGTGGGTACTTTTCTGACATGTTATCTTTCCATTCTGTAAACGGTACAGGAATTTCGTCATCAACTGCTTCCTCAAGATATCTTGTGTAAGCACGGCGTTGGAGGATGTGGAGGCATGCTGAAGTTATTTGATGGGCTCGTCTTGTTCTTGTGATATGAGATGCTGAAATAAAAGAGTCTACCACACCAGGAGTCGCAACACCAGCATTGGAAAGGACAGTTGTCCATCCACTTTTGTCGATCCACTTTCCAAGTGCTCTAAACGCTGCCATTTCAATATGTAGGCCACCAAACATGATCACAAAATTATTTTCTCCATGTGTTTGTGGCCAGTTCCATTGAATTTGTTTTGCAAGGGCATAAAGTGGCTGATCCATGGCTATAACTGGGACTTGTCCAGGATTGACGTGCTGCACTGCAGACTGAATGACATTCATAGAGTGCAGTATCATTGGAGCAGTGTGTGCATTTTCAAGAAACATAGGCATCAAAGAAATAATGGCAGGCTCGTGAAGAGAGGGCTGTACGTTGGAGGCATGGAAAGCAGCCCACGAAATGAAATCGTCTGCATCAAGGCTCTCTTTTCCAAGGAGTGCATCAACATTACCCAGCCAATGTATTTCTTTATCGTAGCCATAATGAGGGGTGTTATGAATGGTTTTCATCTGAGTAACCAATGGCGGTGCATATATTTCTTTGTTTCTTAGAATCGTTGGTTGTACATCTGTGTACTGTGATGGTAGCGGTGTGATTTTCCTCTGGGCTTGGGGAGTTCCGTCGATAACATTTATTCCACGAGTTGTTCCAGGAACATCAGCGGTTGGGTGTTGAGCCAGAGAGATGGCTGTGCCATGGAATGAATCGCGTGCAGTTGTGGAACTGGGGTTGTGGTCGATATTATCGACGGCAGCTGTAGTAAATAGGCCACTTCGAAGTTTAGGAGGACAAACAACACCATCTCTTTCGAAACGTGCACATACACTGTTGGCTACATCAGTGGATATATTAAGGACTCTGTCATAAGAAATGCACAGTCCCAAATCAAATAGTGCATCGATTAGATTCCGTGCCCTTGTTAACCCATGGATCTTTAATCCTACATAAATGGGAAGTGGGCATTCTCTTTCTCTGTTATGACGTGAAACAGATGACTCTTTCGTATCACGCACCGTGGTGTTGAATAACAACAGCTGTGATATAGAGCGACAGGCTTGGTTTGGATTTCTTTTTCTAGAGGCGTGTTTTTCGGAACTTGGACCTCTCAAGATCATATTTACAAGAGTCTTCAGTGAAGGTGGAATGCAGGTATCTTGACAGCCAGGAGTAAATGTTCCGTTGAAAGACTGACGTTGTTTGAAGATATCTCTCCGCACTATCTTTGCTGCTTTAGCCAGATGCATTGCTTCATCATCTGTATCTTGGTTGTGTGCTTTTCTAATTGCGTCTCCGACATCACGATTTGAGATCAACAGTACATCTCGACCTTGAGCATGAGCTGACATTTCTGGGAATGCTGACAGAATTCTTTCCTTGAGTCTTGTAGTGTTCACTCTGCTTGCTGTTTCAATCCCAAGTTCTTCTAGTGTTAGCGAATACATTTTTGCTAGATCTGCTAGTTTGAGCACAGGGACACTCGCATGTTGCGCTTCTAGAAATTCATCAATAAAAGATACTATCTCAGCGAACGCTATTCCTTGTAGACTGATTTCACTGGTGTCTTCAGCTGTGGACGAATTGATTTGCCTGGCGCGGTTATATAAGGACACTAGACAATTTAAGTGATATTGGGCTTCAATAGCCACCATGTCTCCAGCAGCGAGTTTTGTTAATAGACTGCGGTCTTGAAGTTCCATTGCACATCTCCTAACTTTTCTATCAATGTCGAAAGTAGACGCTGCATGGAGTGTTTCTCTGTGTTCGACCTTGTCACAAAAAAAGCACCTGTCTTCTGTGGTTTTCGTGAATGAACTTGATCTTCGTGTTTTCAATGGACTGTGTGTTGGTTCATTCTCTTTTCTTTTTCTTTTTTTGAGTGCGTTTAAGCTCCGTGTTATTGAATTTATTTCTACATGACTTGTGCCATGACGCCTGATTTACTGTTAAAGTGTTTTCAATACCTGAGCCGTCATCGAGTTTGGAAGGGTCCAAATTAAGAGGAAATTCCTCTAGGTCTTTGAATGAGGTTATGCTCAGAGCCAATGATTTGTAACCTGCACCTACATGTACATCAGTCCTTTTGGATTTTGCAGGGCACTGCAATGGTTCATGTGTAGGTTGTTGACAAAGAACACAGAGCTTCCAATCAATACTGTCAACATAGGAAGTTTTTGTGGAGCTTTCAAAGATAGACATAATCTTTAAACATAAAAAAAATCATCTTAATGACTGTAAAGTGAGGTTATACGAGGATAGATAGATAGATAGATAGATACTGATAGATAGATACTGATAGATAGATAGATAGATAGATAGATAGATAGATAGATAGAGATAGATAGATAGATAGATAGATAGATAGATAGATACTGATAGATAGATACTGATAGATAGATAGATAGATAGTTTATTAGAAGTAAATGCTTAACTTAGAAGTAACAATTCAGTAGGAAGTATATACGTAAGTCTTAAGCTTATATTGAGCTGTAAATAACTGAGATGTATCGAGTTGAAAAGCGTGCAAAATCGCATATTTCCTAAACATTTTATCGTAAATCATATTTAATATACACATTTAGGCATTCATGTATTCACTGAACTCAATACTTACATGGAACTTACAGTCATTACAGAAAAGTAATCGTGTAGCTCAGCTCCAACATGGGCGCCGCCATCTTGAAAACCGTGAGTGGAGTGGGCACCAGTAGTGATAAATTCTCAGAAATACCCCCATAAGATGAATCCTGGGGTATAATTTTGTAACCTTCTTATAATATCGACTAAACACTTCCAACGTAGTTTAAACTTAACCCACAAACTGATGCAATTCAAATTAAAGCGTTTTGTAAAGAAAATCATTCCACATGTCCGTTTAAAAAAAAATTCAGGTCACGTGACTGGTCACATGACATCTTTTTTACCACACAAACACCTTTGTACATGCTGTAGGTATTCAACCAACATGTTAATTCTACAAACAACATCAAATGCCATTAAATAACGAAAAGGTTTGTCCAGCCTCGTTTTCATGTCCGGACGTTTTTTACTGATTTTGGACATGCGCATTACTCGGTTCAAAAGCCGAATTTCGAATGCCTCCATATCCAGAATTATTAAGTACATAGAGATAAACAATTGTGCCAACTTTCATGCTTTTATCAAAAAACGAACAATTCCGTGATATTTTGTCGCTTAACAGCCGGACTATAACGATATACGCGCAGCTCTTCTCTGCAGTTTTTCTAGATCTTATCTTTATTCATGATAAGGCAACGGTTCCAAACGCAGTCACAGTATAAACATATACATTGAATGGGCATTATTAAAAAAATTAGCATATTAACAACATCTACAAGAAGAACATCAATTGTACTTTATTGACTAATTGTACAAAAATAACAACACAATGTCAAAAAAAGTAAAATCTAGCAAACGGTAAGGTGTCTGTAACATGAGAAAAATGACCTATGATAATTAACACCTGAAATATGCATGACAAACCCAGTGTGGATGGTTCTTTATGCTGGTTCTAAGGTCCAGGCCAAATGCTGTACTTCACATGAGCCAAACCTAATTGTATTTTAGATTGACTTGTACAATTAAGGTTGCCAGGTCGAGTCAATGTTGAACTTATTTGGTCGATCTTAAACAAATCAAGTGTTTGTGGTCAGTGGTAGCACCATCATATACATAAAAAATTATACAAACATATTTAAAACAAATAATATATAATTTATGAATTTAGATCGGCCCATGTGAAGTACAGCATTTTTTTCAGTCGTTCTTCCCGACTGACTTAGTTGGTCGGCAATTGACCCGGCCCTAAATGTTTAAAATATGCAAATTATTAAACCAATCAAAATAATGTCAAGACAGATAAGCAACAACAAAATTCAACAAATATCAACACCTGACAAATATGCCTCTAACACATCTCAATGTTATTCATTTTCAGAGGAGAAATAAATACATTTTCTTAGAGATTAGTTAATACAAGCCAAATGGTTTGGCTACGTTTTCAGACACATACATGCCATCCCTGTATTTAAGTTAAAAACATAGCTTTATATTTCTTCATCTTGTGTGTAATTGTTTTATAACATACAGTACTATCACAAACAGTTAAATCTGTTTCTTAATGTTAAAATCTAAACGTTTTCTTAAATTTATTGACGGTTGAAAATGTTGAATTGGAAATTATTTCTTGTAGAGTTCTGTAAGTATATAGTTCTAAAGGAAATAAAAATGAACGCTAAAAAAAGCTTGCTCTTTCTTCAAGAGTATAGTTGTTTATCAGCACACCCTATTCCCTTGTACATTTTCAGTCAAACTTGTTGGTGTAAAAATAATAACTGGTAGTAAAAAATAATAATACTCAGGTAGTACCCAACTAATAACAACTCAAGCAACTACTTCGATTCAGTGCAAACAGTATATCCATGTGCAACAAAATTGCACAAATTTGTGCAAGGTCCTTAACTCAGGGGCGGTAAGGGGTGGGGGGGGGGGGGGGGGGGGGGGCGGGTCTTGGCACAGTTCACGACAATTCAAAAAGGACAATCACGGCTCACGGAAATTAAAATTAGGCGAAAATTCACGATGCACGACGTTTTAGAGCATGCTCATCACAGATCACGAAAATTAAAAATCGCGTTCACGATTTCACGCGAATACCCCTTACCGCCCCTGTTAACTTCTAGTACTAAAATGGTGTTTCACGGATATACTGTTTGCACTCTATACTGATTGCACTCTACTGTCAGTACTAACTTATGCAATGTCTATATCCCAAAATGAGCTGTCAATAATGCTGTTCATTTCTTGTCTAAATTCAGGGAAATTCTGATAGGTAGATGGCAATTCTAAGGTTGGCCCACATGTATGTGGAATGAGTCGTCTACCAAAGCCATCTAGCTGTGTGAATGTGACACTGATTTTCTTGACACAGATGACATTGGCTCCAGTCAGAAATCTTAATACCTTTCTTAATGTTTCAGCATCCAGGCCTCTTAGATATCGCTTAAGATAGGAGATAGCATCTCTTTCTGCATTATTTTGGGGGCTTTGGTACAACTTTCAGTAGGTCGATTACTTTCTTATTTGTTGGGATGGCTCTTTTAAATATATTTCCAAGTTATGTACTGTTGGGTATGGATGTCTTTAAACTACAGAATGGCTTGTTCCAACAGTCAATTATGTATTGACCAGCTTGAATTTGCTCTTTGTGGGCAATTTCCAAAATCGTACCCTTGGTTTCCTCTGGTTTTGGCACTCGCTTGCATCCAAACCTGTCTAGAAAATCGATCCATTCATCTGTCTGGTCATCAACCAAAGTATTCTCTAGAGCACCCAAAACCAAATCTCTCTCATCTTTAGACAGATAGGCTAAGAAGGAATCAAGAAGCACTTGCTGTGACACTTCATTTTCTCCAAACATGGTGGCGATGACAAATGCCTTATTCAACTTGACTGGAAAAAAAATGAGTTGTTGAAATCCTTTGACAACGATTCTACCTATGGCCTGCCACTCCGGAGCTTGGAAATCATGCCTAATGACTGGTATGCGTTCGTCTTCCCCGATGGTGCAAGAATTCTCAAACGCTGTCCAGAATGCTGAGAGCGCATCCCTGAAGACTCCATTTGCATCTGACCCAAGTTCTTCTTTACCATGGTCATTGATCATTGTCACTTTAATGTTGGCTTCCATCAAAGATAGATCTTTGAATATTTCAACCATGTCGGTCAAAACTTTCACCCTCCTAATTCTGATGAATCTACAATAATAACAAAAAATGATAATATGTCTGTGGAACACACTAGTTGATCAAGAGATTAGTGTACAAGAAGGGATGCATGACCCCAGTAAAGCCTTTCTCTTATTGAGACTTAATTGAACCCCAATGAATGAATCCTAGCTGCTCCATAATAAAATTACTAGAGTAAGAAACAATGTACGAATTTGCTGACCAAAATGGAATTTTTGGAATGTATATATTTAAGCAATAAGCGATAGTTTTCCGTGGTTTCCTGGCGTAATAAACCACGCGGGATGGTTGGGAGAACACGAGAAAAGATCAGTAAATCGCGAGCCGTTATGCTCGCGATTTACCTTTTCGATACAATTAATTATAATAATTTGTGAATTTTATATTAATTAACTAAAAATATATATAAAATGAACAGTATAGTGGCAAATATGTCACAAATAAGTCACTGCAGATATATACTATAAACTACCTGTTGGATGTTGATTGTAACTGAGCTGCTTGAACAGAGAACTGAGTAGCTGAAGCACTATTAGAAAGAAAATAATAGTCAAAATAAACAGATAAATAAATAAATGAACAAGCAAGAAAAAAAATACATAAATGCAAAATTACAGTACCTTGTTGATGGTGCTTGTAGATGAGACCCAGATTGGGAAGAACACTGGATACCACTGGATTATAAGAAATAAAACTTGAATTAAACACAAGTAGTGTTCATTTCAATCATTCTAATTTCAATAGTTCTTATTAGAAAAAAATATAATAAAATAGCTTTAAGCATTATTTTACACAAAATTGCAGTACCTTGTTGATAGTGCTTGTAGATGAGACCCAGCTGATTGGGAAGAACACTGGATACCACTGGATTATAAGAAATAAAACTTGAATTAAACACAAGTAGTGCTCATTTCAATTATTCCAATTTCAATAGTTATAATTAGAGAAAAAATATAATGAAATAGCTTTAAGCATTATTTTACACTGCTTTTTAGCGTGATATAAGATTAATTAGTATCTACCAACTTGTGGACTATCACAAACCCTGTTAATTCATTGGCTGCCCTACTATGGGCTAATAGCGATAGCCCATGGTTGAGAAAAGCGTGCGACCAGTGTCACGGAAATAAATTGTTTTCCTCATTTTGTTGTCTTTATTTTTGTTTTAGTTTGTTCTACAAGTTGGTGGATACTAAAACAATTAGACCTCTCGCCCTCATGGGCCTTGTGGGCTATTGACCCGTAGCCCATTCGGGCTACGGGTCTAATTGTTAATTAGTTTGAATCTTGACGTGATATCATCGCGACAAAGAGTTGTTCCAAGTGACTGTCAATATTCTCTCTTTTAAGACATTAAGAGCGTGTCCATGAGAGGACCATGCAGTGGTGACACATGCCATCTCACCGATTTCGATGAAACTTTGCCAGATTAAAGGGTTCACCTAAAAACTCAAGAAGCCAAAGTGGTTAGCTTTTTGGGATTTTCAGGGGGGAGTTAGACCACCCCCCCTCGTTTTTGAGACAAAACCTCTAAATGCTGCCCAATCAAGGGAGAAAAGTAAACAGCTCTCAAACTCACGCAATTCAATATATTTTATTTTCCTTTGACATGAGCACTTGTATATCCTTTACCAGTTAACAACGTAAGTTTTAACTCATATAAACAATTCCCTGTCAATCAATTTTAATTAATTATTAACTGTGTGACGACGCATTTTCAAAAATGCCAAAATTAGGCATATTTGAGGCCAAATATCTCCAATGGCAATCCTTGTCATCAAAAACGACTAGCATCACAATTCATATCCACCCTTAATCTCTTTATTTCGCAAATAAAATTTTTGGGGTCTCATAAATGTTCTGCGCAGGCTTTGTTTGAAATCTGCACCTAGCGTGAAAAAATATATCTTTCGATTGTGATTATAATGTTCATTATAAGTTTATAATTTCGCGCTTCTGTATAATTTAAACCTAAAACACAATTTATTACTCTTCTCAGACCTCACGAACGCGATAATTCCATTGTGTCGACAGACAAGTAGAAAATTGAATCAATTTACACCAAACAGAGCTGGGAAATACATATCAAAATCGAACGTTTCTCTACAAAACGAACCGAAATAAGCTGAAGGTCTTGCTGAAACACAAAACGTTCTTGCTATCTCAGCCTCATGTTGATCTTGGTCTTTTAACCCTCGTAATCACTTAGTAAATTAAGAGTTATTATCGTGTTGACATATGAGAGAAACGTGACCGCCGGGAGGTTGCTTCAAACAAAATCTACAAATGGTCCAATTTCCCAGTTCTGTTTCTTTCAATCAAATATTTCAGTAACAAAAAACGATACGATAACATGTTGTAAAAGATCGAGGCATTCAAACTGAAGTTTAACATCGAGATATTGCTCTAAAGCCGTACAATGCTTTGTATCAGCGCGGTATTTACATAAGATAGCGTGACGTACGCAACAGCGCTCTGTACTCCATTTCTAACTTGGCAGCCTCCTGCGATGTCAAATGTCATGTTCTTGTACATAATTCCGATGTTTCGAACTGAAACGTAACATATATGAAAACCATGATCTTAGCTGATGAGGATATAGGTTCAACTGTTCAAATATTGTGTGACGGCAAGATGTATTCTAATTGTTTGAGCAGCGGTGTCACAAGCGCTCCTTGAATGAGAGTGAAAATCCCATCACGTTTTATAGAAAAGCGATATGGGCAATTTTATATAATCTTTCTTGGCATCTCAGGGCATGTTTTATTATTGGATTGTATAATCGGGGGCTACTTGCTTGTAGCCTACTATTGCAAAACTTGTATCACATTACGTTACGCACGTTTATGTGAATACTTGACCTTGATTGATACTTCTTACGTAACACAGTTTTGAAGCTTTTTGATAATGGTTTCAAAATAGTACATTGCACAACAGCCAGATATATATACTATATGAGATGAATGTTGCAATAAAGTATGTCTAATAGTTTGAGTTGTATCTACCTGTGTCATGATTGTCTCAGTGTAATATTTAGTCGCAGTAACATTGTCGCACAAGTAATTACTTTGTTGCACAACATCGTTTACCTTTTTAGTACATAATATCTCATAGATTGCGACATTGCCAGGTATATAAATTAGCACACACCTTTCTATCAAACCATTAGTACAATCTCCGCGCTATGGCAGAGCTCTCCTGTTCGTTCGCTTTGTATTGTACAACTCAATGCGGTTCTTCATCACGTTTATACCCTAAAGACAGAGAGTTTTGCGTGGCATTGAACGCCTGTGTCAGCGATATAAAGCCCCACCTGCGGCAACTCAAAGTTACACAAACGTGTGTCCCATCGGAGAAAGAGTTGATTCTTGCACGTGCTGGTTTGTTTGATGCCGAGGATGGTCACGGATTCACAATTTGTCCAAAGCACCGTGCTGAATTGGGTCTAAAGTTCTGCTCACCAAAGAAATGCCAGCATCCACTCCATGGCAATCGTAAACAAAAGCCTGATAGAGGCATGAACCTTCAAATGGTGAAAGATATTAAAGCAACGTGGAACACAATCATTCCTATTGGCGCAGGTACGAAGTTACACTATAAGGATGTTGTATACCCAGGGGGGGGGGGGGGGGGGGGGGGGGGGGGGTACTGAGGGGTATCAGCGACGGGGAGGTGCGAAATTTGCGGCTTGGGACTTTTTTGGGTTATCAATTTTCTGGTGGCCTTTTTTTGATATAAAGATTTTGGCAAGGATTTTTTTGGGTGTTGATAAAAATGATATCCTACCATTCTCGATTTTGTGCGGAGGAATTTTGGACTTTTTTGAGTTGCGATTTTGGACCGTTGGACTTTTTTGGGGTCTTGTTTTTGCGTAATGGACTTTTGGGGGGTTAAAAAGTTTGGCCTCATTCGCACCTCCCCGTCACTGATATGCTGAGTACCCCCCCCTGGGGTTGTATGTTTTTATAATATTTGGGAGCCTGATCATATACCCGGGTCATATATCATTTTAATGGGGGGAGGCCAGGGTGAGATTGGTCTGGCGCACACAATTTGTCTCGAAGTGCTCGTACGATATTTGTCTGTATGCAGCAGTGTTTTGTTCCGTACTGTATTTTTATCCCTGCAAGATTGGCTTCTTCGTATTCCATATCCGTTCACCATATTTACTATAAAATCGTCGTCTATTAATTAAGTAATGGTCCGTGTAAGAACTAGGGAGGCTAGCGGCAAAAGCAAATAAACTAATTGGATAAACAAACTGGATTATTCAATTAAAATCCTCAAATCTGATTGGCTTATCGAGATTTTCCGCCAAAAACCACCCCATAAAAACTGTTTTATGAATATTTTATTTCACGAGTGGGTCCCAGTCTTAAATGCCTTTGTCTTGGCCAAATTATTCGAAATTCTACCGTGGGACTGGTGAAAAGTGACTCACCCACGCTCCTAGTCACGTTGTGAGTTGACGCCATATTGCATTTTTGTTGTCGCGATGCGTCATCTTCCGAATTTATTGTTGTTTTGTGCCTTTGTATCACTGCATGGCTTTTACTAGTAGCTGCTTTTGCCCAAAACACAAGGACTGGGGCTTCGAAGAACGTCATAAACCCCACTATGTTTGATTCACGCTATGTGGGGAGATTTTGTTGTCATTGTGTTACTGATGGATATAGACCGGGATATAGAAGAAGCCGCGCTCACGAAAACATTTCCCTACACATGTAATCAGTCAATAGAATTGAATGACTGTGATTTATCTGTGTGATAGCAATAATTTATGGGGCTAAATCATCCTTCCTTGCAGTCGGCATCTGAGTTTATATACTGTATGACGAAGGACGCAGCTCAACGGGGAGCTCAACGTGGCCCGGAGTCGAAGGCATATAAAGGCGCACCATATACAACCCATGTTTGACCACGGAGCACAACTCAGATCGAAATATAATAATTGTTATGGATCCGTTTTTATTGAGGGAGGAAAACCGGACCACACGTCGAAAAACCCTCGAAGCAAGAACGAACATGAAGCGCTCGGTCAGAGAATGTCAACTAGCTGTCAACGCAGGCTATAAAGGTCATTTTATAAGGCTTTGACATCGAAGTTCAGCAGAAATTGACTATATGATGCACTATCTATGATCTGTGTCTTCGAGTAGTGAATTATATAATATCAAGAGATTCAATGATATAATAATATCGGCACTGTTTGAATTTCGTACTAACAAGTATTTCTTGTTTTGGCTCTACTAGTCTTCTACTCCAATCACTTGCAACATTTACTACGATGTATACTGAGTGTTTGGCGTGGTGTTTCGTGTGAGATGGTACTGCGCATCTCTGCTTTTGTACACAAAATTGTGTCCTTTGCATCAATGTTTTCCTGTTCATTATTATTTCCGACCGCCGGGCTGTCAGTCTTGGCATAAAAAGTCGCCTCGTATTACGTCTTCAAAGTGGCAACTGAGCGCTAATCAACAAAACTCACAAAGTTCTAACGGAGTCCCACGGTCAATTTTTTTAGAACTTAAGTAGTCATTTTGTTATGCTATTTCCCAGGCACTTGCGAAAATTATTGCTGTAAATCCGTGTGGTTAAAATGTTATTTAATTCTAAAGTTTGAATTTGGCGCTTTTGCCCTTCTGGACCAATAGTATTGCGTGTTTTAATCAGATTATCTGGCTTCTTGGGATTACAAAAAACGGTCGTTCTTGCCGCGGCCCTATTGATCTCTCCCTAGTTCTTACACGGACCATTACTTAAAGGGGGACTAGTACGTAGATCGTTCAAAGTTTGATTTAGCTGAAACTTCACTGAAATATTCTCGAAGACCCATACAATCACTAGTTAATTTTTTTCTCAAAAATTCCAATGGAAAGTAATACATTTTTATGAATCTTTAGAGGTGCCAGTGACGTCACTGACTCAACCCAAACAATCATCACGGCTTCGCTCCATACATTTCCTCATGTTTAATGTCTTGAATTATTTTATTTCTATGAAGCTAAACGTTTGTGTGAAGGAGTTTTCTTACCTTGTATGTGCTAAGGATTAATTGTTTGACTAGTTTTCTTCAGTGCAGAGCTGTTATCTGAACAAACCGTTCAGATATTTTGATCACAAAATACAAAGAAATGTATGGAGCTGAGTTTGGGTTGAGTCAGTGACGTCACTGGCACCTCTAAAGATTCATAAAAATGTATTACTTTCCATTGGAATTTTTGAGAAAAAAAATTAACCATTGATTGCATGGGTCTTTGAGATTATTTCAGTGAAGTTTCAGCTAAATCAAATTTTGAACGATTTACGTACTAGTCCCCCTTTAAGCGGACACGAATTCCTCGTATTGCACTATTTGCATGGCAGAGGGGATGAGAGGTGAAGGAGAAGGGATATGGTTGGAGAGGAGGGCGATTCGTCCCTCTCCGTCTCCAACCCCCCTCTTCCCCTTCCCTCTTCCACTTTCCAAGCGTCGGCTGGCTAAATGCACAAGGATGTCACTGATTTTACGTTATCATATAGATTAATCGTTTTTATGATATGTGATTGTAAAGGCATATGTCGAACTTGTCGAGGCGAACACCGTACCGCCATACAGAGCCCGCAGATTCCAGCAAATGTGTCGTCTCCAGCTCCACAATCAAGAGAGGAGGAACATGAAGTAGAGGCCATGGATGCCACAGCAGAACAGCCCAACATTCAGCCTGTATGCAATGAGCCGGCTCTGATACCCTTACATGTTCGTTTTCAAGAGGAAGAACGTGATGAGGTAAGATGCTCAATATACAGAACAGTTTACTGATTGATTGATTGATTGATTGATTGATTGATTGATTGATCGATTGATTGATTGATTGATTTACCCAGATCTACTAGTATCTGTTTATGGATCAGTTCTAGTTCTGCACTGGGCCCATTGGGCAATACAAACGTTGTTTTTCTGTATGTCAGTGTCTGTGAAGCAAAGTTGAATATTGAATTGACACGCGAGATACAAGTTTCGTTGTGGAGAGTGGGCATTCTTCTTTTTGGGAGGTTGGGTTTTGGTCGGACGATGGAATACTTCCGCAAATCACAATTTTTGCAAGTGATTTACTGTTTATTTATTTTTTCTTCAGTCCAGCGACGACCACAATTCTGAGGGAGTCTTCTCGTCATCCTCCCAAGGATCACTAGTAGAATGCGAGACCTCACAGGAGTGGGCACCGACTTCCCAGGTACAACACAGGCTCCATTACCTCAACAATTTCCTGAGGAACACATCGGACGGCACGGTCAGCCCTGTAAGATCGCAGTGTAAGTCGGATGTGCTAACTGCCTCTTCAACTACACAACGGTACTACAGACGTAAAGCCGAAGCACCGTGCTAGATGCAATCGCCCCTGGAAACGTCCCATGGCTGTTGCAACAGGTTGTTGAAAAATACAACCGCACGCAAGGGGCCGAGGGAGTCGTCGAAGGCTCGTTAGTCTCCAGACTGGTAGTTCTGTATGATGAGGCCAATTCGTGGTACACCAGACAACAGATTCTGTCAATATTCGCAGGAGACTACACAAAGACCGAGCTAATACAACTCATTCCTGGCCTTACTAAGTGGAGGATTGATGAGGCCAGAAAGCATGCCTTTCAAACAAAACCTGGTCAACCTCTCGAAGCCCCTACACTTCAACGATCAAGGCTAGACGCGGTAAAGGTAGACCACTTCCTTGATTTTGTATCCAGTCCATCATTTCTTCAGGATGTGGCGTATGGCACCAAAACCCTAAAGCTATCGAGCGGGGAGAGGGTAGAGATACCCAATGTGGTCAGGACGCTCATCGCCTCGCGCCTCATCCAGCTTTACATTCAGTACTGCGACGAGTCGGGATTTGATACTATGGGGCGATCTACTCTATTTAACATTTTGAAGGTATTTATTTATATCTAGTAGTGCACGTGATGCGCTTTTTATCTTTTGCCCTCAATAGTTGTTTAATGTTTGCTCATTTGTTTCCATGTCATCAAAGTTTGTAGTCACAAAACATTATAATGCGCGTCTGATCATTTTATGGAATATGCGCAATAGAATTTCATAAATTATTATTTATTGTATTTATGTAGGTGTGCGCAGCTTCCCAGAAAAAGTCGTTAGCTGGTTTGGATAGTACGCAGACTGATGGAGTATGTGCACTCGCATCCTTAGAAGAGACAACACGTCAACTTTGTCAACTAGGTAAAAGATCACTGAAATATTCTTGTATGGCATAATTATTGGTTAGAGTCGCTTTCGTATGAGTGAGAAGTAGTTACGGAACGTATGGTTCGTGCCGTGAGATGACGGGTGTCTAAGTATTCTGATTGGTTGATCCATGATTTTGCGCGCTGTGATTGGTTGAATAGAATGCCTTCGATTCCGTACCGTGATCGTAACTCCGTGCCGTAGGTTTCCCACTCATATGAAAACGACTCTATTGCATGCATGGTTTTCTATGCATACGCGCGAATGTTGCAGTGTATACTAAAGTAATATAATTTTTGATTACATCAATCACATCAAGATTTAAAACTGCGCTTTATTGATAAAAATGTTGAAAAAAACGTGTATATGCTGAAATATATATATTTTTAATTTTACAACATTTTAGATTGGCTAATACAAACTATGACATACCGCTCTGTATTTCATAGAAATGGCGAGCTCTGATTGGCTGAGATGCAATATGTATTACACAAAGCTGCATTGAACAAAGGACAAAGATCGAATATGACAATGATGTAAAACAACCTTTGATGTCGTTTTTTTTTTCAGGACTTGATGATGAAACGACCCGCAGAATACAGAGCCAACTGAAAGGTGCTAGACAATATTTGAAGTCCGACTTTAAAATCCATGTCGCCAGTGAATCTTATTGCGCCGATCACTGTAGTGTGTACGCTTTGAGTATTGGCGAGGCAGAGTATCGCGGAACCTGTCCACACGAACATAACGTGAACTGTAATCGCTGCGAGGATCTAAAAAATGCTATGGTTGATGTACAGCTGGCACTGACTTCGCCTGACAGTCAGTTGAGGTAATTAATTTGTGTTTTGCCACAGTTATTAGTAACTACCAAACAGCCAAGAACTGTTTCAAAATACGATACTCTTATGTTGTGCGCAGTAATGACGAAAAGCGTGAAGAACTCCAGCATGACGTTGAGTGTGCGGTGCCGAAACTTGAAGATTGGAAGTCGCACATCCTGCGAGCAGCTCACCAAGATGCCGCCAAGAGCACTCTAATTGACGGTCTATTGCAAACTCAAGTGCTCATCATCATGGACTGGGCAATGAAGTTCCTGCCTACCAGCTTCAGGGAAACCCAGCGTGACTGGTTTGGGAAAAAAGGCAAACCCTGGCACGTGTCCGTCGCTATCACCAAAGATGAGAATGGTGAAACGGAGGTATTCACTATTGAAAATATATTGTGAAGTTGTTGTCACACATCAAGTGTTTCATATGTAATGTATTTGACGAAAAAAGTGCTGACTGTTACAGCAAAATGGCCATAGAATGTACGGTTCCCTCTGCTCACTGCTTTGGCGGTAATAGGCTTTAACTGGGTTTTAATTTGTCTGTTTTTCATTATATCTATAGACACGGACCTACATCCATCTCTTTGAGGAATGCACCCAAAACTGGTTCGCGGTAGCATCGATTGTAGAGCATACCCTCAAGTCATTGAAAGCGACGAATCCACAGCTAACAGAGGCCTTCCTTCGCTCAGACAATGCCGGTTGTTACCACTGTGCTTTTCTGCTACTGTCTCTACCAAATATCGGACAGAATGCCGGCATCAATATCTCACGATACGACTTTAGCGAGCCCCAGGCAGGGAAGGACATCTGCGACCGCCGCACAGCTGCCGTAAAGAGCCACATGAGGCGCTACATCAACGAGGGCCATGACATCAAAACTGCCGGCGATATGAAAGCTGCTATCGAGTCACATGAGGGAGTGAAAGGCTGCGGTGTGTAAGGTGCAGGAGACTTCACAAACCATGAAGAAGCACAGCATGACGGGCGTTCAGGCCCTAAACAACTTCTCATACGAGGCTTGTGGACTGAGTGTCTGGCGCGCATATAACATTGGGCCTGGGAAATGTTTCTCCCCTGCACAGCTAGCTAGATTTGGAACTCCCCAAGGACCAACAAATATGGTGACTGTACAGTCATTCAGCAGTCCCAGCATGACAGTTGGCGCTTTCACGGCACGTTCAGTACCGCCAAGACGTGCTGCTCGTGAACAACCTGGCCCATCGCAGCAAGAACCTGACCACCCGGATCACGGAGGAGAAGATGTCCATTTTGCATGTCCAGAGGAAGGTTGTATCAAAGTCTACCAGTCCTATTACAACCTTCAGAAGCATCTTGACTTTGGCAAACATCTATTGAAGCTGGAACGTGAATCTGTATACGATGAAATGAAGAGAAAATGGGCAGAGACGTGCAGATCTGTAGGCGGTGGATATGTCCAGATTGAGCCTTCAACCTCTTCATCCACTGAACAAGAACCAGCTGCAGAAACGCCAGTCATCGAAATGGGGTGGGCGCTTAAGAAGACACGAAAGTCAGTTCATTTCTCTGAGAAAGTGAGATGCTATTTGAAGGACGTTTTCATCCAAGGAGAGGAAACTGGGAACAAGGCTAACGCTGCAGACGTGGCTGCGAGGATGAAAGCAATGCGCAACGAACATGGCGCAAGGCTATTCGCTAAAACTGAGTGGTTGAGTGCTGAACAGATTACGCGATATTTCAGCAGGCTTTCCGCCCTGAACAAAAGTGGCCGTCTACAACGGGACACAGCAGTAGTGGCACCAACAGCGGAGGAAGAGGCTGAGGACGAGCCTTATATCGCAGAAGCCCACACCATCAGGACAAGGAGACAAATAAGACGAGAATTGGAACTGTAGTGCGGCAACAAAAAAGCATGTCCGTGATTCTTTATTGCAATTCTCATCCATTTAACTGAGTATCGATTGTCACACAATTCACATCACGCTTCTTTTAATTTAAAAATAGCAATGAAGTTTGTCGTCAACGTTACTGCGTAAGAAGTAGGTAAAGCCATTGTTGTACAAATAACGTGGAAGTGTAATTGTACATACCAAAAGAAACATTTTTTAGTCGCAGAATAATACTGTCAAGTTAGAAATGGAGTACCTCAGAGCTGTTGCGTACGTCACGCCAACTTATGTAAATACCGCTCTGATACAAAGCATTGTACGGCTTTAGAGCAATATCTCGATGTTAAACTTCAGTTTGAATGCCTCGATCTTTTACAACATGTTATCATATCGTTTTTTGTTACTGAAATATTTGATTGAAAGAAACAGAACTGGGAAATTGGACCATTTGTAGATTCTGATCGAAGCAACCTCCTGGTGGTCACGTTTCTCTCATATGTCAACACGATAATAACTCTTAATTTACCAAGTGATTACGAGGGTTAAAAGACCAAGATCAACATGAGGCTGAGATAGCAAGAACGTTTTGTGTTTCAGCAAGACCTTCAGCTTATTTCGGTTCGTTTTGTAGAGAAATGTTCGATTTTGATATGGATTTCCCAGCTCTGTTTGGTGTAAATTGATTCAATTTTCTACTTGTCTGTCGACACAATGGAATTATCGCGTTCGTGAATGTCTGAGAAGAGTAATAAATTGTGTTTTAGGTTTAAATTATACAGAAGCGCTAAATTATAAACTTATAATGAACATTATAATCACAATCGAAAGATATATTTTTTCACGCTAGGTGCAGATTTCAAACAAAGCCTGCGCAGAACATTTATGAGACCCCAAAAATTTTATTTGCGAAATAAAGAGATTAAGGGTGGATATGAATTGTGATGCTAGTCGTTTTTGATGACAAGGATTGCCATTGGAGATATTTGGCCTCAAATATGCCTAATTTTGGCATTTTTGAAAATGCGTCGTCACACAGTTAATAATTAATTAAAATTGATTGACAGAGAATTGTTTATATGAGTTAAAACTTACGTTGTTAACTGGTAAAGGATATACAAGTGCTCATGTCAAAGGAAAATAAAATATATTGAATTGCGTGAGTTTGAGAGCTGTTTACTTTTCTCCCTTGATTGGGCAGCATTTAGAGGTTTTGTCTCAAAAACAAGGGGGGGTGGTCTAACTCCCCCCTGAAAATCCCAAAAAGCTAACCACTTTGGCTACTTGAGTTTTTAGGTGAACCCTTTAATCTGGCAAAGTTTCATCGAAATCGGTGAGATGGCATGTGTCACCACTGCCTGGTCCTCTCATGGACACGCTCTTAAAGAGTCTTTCTTTCTTTCAGGATAATTTCTTGCATATTAACAGCAATTTTCTGTTGTTCTTGCTTCACTTAATGACGATAAAAGCCCTTAAAACATGACAAAAAACAACTGAATCGATTGCACAAGTCTTGGCGCCTAATCATTCAAATGATGTCACGTGATAAAATGCTCTACTCTGATTGGCCACTTGATCATATCAGTTATTTATTAGGACCAGTACCTTAAATTATTTTTCTGATATTTTGAAACTGTAAATTATTGTCAATATATATGTCATGAAAGGTACAAATAAACTTGTGTTGTTGTTGTCCACTGACCAGGTTGCTTGCAGGCTCGACATTATAGTCAGGTCATGTTTTATTTAATTAGGGCACTTTTATGGCAAGCCTTTACTTTGGTGTGTTTTGAACTGTGCAGTGGAAATAAAAGTACATCACAAGTTTACCAATTATATACATGCAATATTACTTACCTTTCCTTATCATCATCCACCATTATTATATCTGGCAGTTCACTTGTAATTGATATATCTAGAGTGTCATCCTTGGAAATATCTGTGAGTGGTCCAAATCCCTTTAAGGTGACGGTTGGGCTTGATGGCTCAATGGATATAGGTGTTTCCTCTGGGCGCACATGTAGGATGACCTGGTCATAGTTTTGTATGACTTCATTGGGCTGGGCAACCAATTCAGGTTTTGGAGCAAGGCTAAAATATGCTGGTTGAAGTGATAAAGAGCCACACCAATCGTACACTGCAACCATGGTATCCTGTTGGTTAAAGTATCTCGTCTTGAGACCTAGCACTGGATGTCTGATGGCTATACGAGCTCTATCACCTTCCTTGGGCTCAGGTGGGACTCTTTTGGTTCTTGCTGCTTTCAAAGATTCCTTCATTGCAGTGACATCATGGTTTTCTTTGCTCAAACATGTTTCATTATCTTGGATCTCCTTTGAGTTAGCCTTCTCTTTCATTTTAGCTTGATCAGCTAAAACACTTTGCAAATAAGCTTCATCTTGTTCATCCTTTATAGATTTTCTTTCTGAAGACGAACCAAGAAGTTCACTCTCTCCTCCCAATTTGGATTCTGTTCTGGATTGCTTGACTTGAGGTTGGTCTTGCTCACCAGAAGAAGAAGCATGTGGTTGCTCAATCTCCCAATCAAACTTCCAGTCAATGTCAAATGCAGACTTCTCCAAGGAATCATCTTCATCCATGTCAATCTCTTTAGTCAATAGGTAGATGCGAGGTGGACTCATCCCAGTGTCGTTTTTATATTTTTCTAAAGAAAAATTATGCCATGAACATATTTTCTCGCCTCTAAAATTGCCAAGGGAGATTAAGAGTTTGTCCTTGTCAAACTCTAAGCTAGCAGTGCTGTCATCAGGAAGAAAAAGGTTTACGGCAATGGTTTTACCTCCTCCCAGTCTCCTCTGCACATACACCTCTTTTTCCTGTGACCAGTGCTTCCACCCAAACTGAACTGTAATTGGTCCCTTGCGTTTACGGGAAGTTGCATTTCCCTCTTGGTAATTGCTACTTGAGCTGGTGCTGGCACTGTCACTGTTGGATTGACCACTTCTTTGCTTGCCTGTTTTGATGATCTGCTTCAACTCCTTCAAACGCTCTTCCTTTTGATGTTTCAAAACTTTTTGCTGCTCATGATTAGAGGTCAGTGCTTTCAATTTTAGTCTGTCACCCTTTGCAGAAATCCCCAATTCTTCTAGTTCACTGTCTGTTAATAAGACCAAGGCATCCAAGTCAATCTGTAGATTGGTAGATAACAAATTAAATTAATATTATGTAGATAAATGAATAAAAAAACTAACAAATAAATAAATGAATGCAGGAGGAAATAACTTATAATAATAATAATAATAATAATGACTTTATTTAAGTATATCCATAAATGAATGGCTCTTCATTTAAAAAAACTACATAAAAATATGTTATCATAAGAGTAAATATTATAAAAATTTATATATATATATAAATACACATATTAAAATTGTATCTGGGCCTTTAAGCCTTTGAAATGTGCTTTCTTTTAGAATAGTTTTGATATCTTTGATGAAAGATTTATGTAACATGTTTGCTCTAACGACTGCGGGTAGGTTATTAAACAGCTTTGATGCCGAGTCTAGTCAACGAGCAATTGGGACACACATCCATAAAAATAAAGCAATTTACTGACCTTTTCTTTTTTGAAGGTTTCAATAACTTGATCACTAACATTGATGTCATTTAAACATTGCAGTACCTAAGAGTATTAACCAAACATACAAATTATTATTATTATTAACAAATAATATATTGATTAATTATAATTAATTAGTTAATTATTACTCATCATTACACAATGTCACGTGCTACATGTTACTATGTTACTTTTCTACATAAAACCTTTTCACTAAAAATCATTCTTAGTCTCATTTATTTTCAATGTAATGTAATGTAATGAAATGTAATGTTACCTCATGTATGAAAAATCATAACCTCAAGACCTCAAAATCAATATTATTTTCCAGGCAGAATATAGAGGAAGTGCCAGTTTATGTTTCTTGAAAACCAAATTTGACATTTTAAGAAAGAATACGACGCTTCTTAAAGACTTTATATAATATAGACATGTTTCGGCAGAGCCACTGCCATCATCATTAATGAGCAAATATGTAAATAAGTATATAGTAGAAGAAATTACAATAACAATAGCACAAGCCAAACAACAAAGGCACAGTTGTTGATTTTAGGGAGGGCTTTTCCCAGAGAATACGAATAGCTTCTTTTATCTTTAGCTGGTAAGTTGTAGAGGCCTGATCTAGAATGACAAAAGATTCGCTGGAGCATAGTGTATTAGTGATCGACATTCAGATGAACTTTGCAGATGTTTGTAAATATGTGAGGCCCTATCCGTATTTAAGTGCTCGTGTACACGCGTAGAGAGGTATTCTCGCAGACATAATTTGACATGATTTTGTCAATAAAGTGGAGTATAAGCTTAGTTTAGAAATTACCATCAGCTTTAGTAACGAATGTCCACATAAATCACTCATATCAGCATATACATTTTATTATTTCTACATCTACCAGCAAAGTAATTATTTCCTGAAACCTCTAAGCCGTCATGCTACTTTTAATATACGACATTCAGATCTGATTTACAAAAAAAAGAAAGACTTACTTGATTTACTGCTTGACTCTTCGCCATCTTGGATTCAGACTGATCACCAGGCTATACTCGGTCAAGTCACCACAGCACAAAAAATTATCTCATTGTATTAGAAATTATCACGTTGTTTAAGAAAAATTATCTCATTGTTTAAGAAAAAAATATCTTAATGTTTAAGAAAAGTTATCTCAATTATTAAGAAAAATTATCTCAATGTTTAAGAAATTTTTTTTGCAAATGACTGTACATACTAAAAATATACTTTTATCATACTTCGGAAGATCTAGCAATACACTAAAAGTATACTTTTAACATTCTCCAGAAAAATACTTTAAAAAAGAGACACATACTTTAAGTATACTTCAAAAAGTATGTCTTGCTTGTAAAGTATACTTAACATATACTTTGCTAAAGAAAAGTATAGATAAAGTATACTGAAAGTATACAGAAAGTATACTTTTAATCGAAATGTTCGAAATGCCCCACCCTAACGTTCATGCCTCAATACCCCCCCCCCCCCCCAAAACCCACCCCCTGACGGACGTTAAGCGGGGCATATACAATATGTCGACGGCCCCTAATTACAGTAGCCATGACCCTCACCCAAAGAAACAACTAGTAGGAAAGGTACAATGAAGTGGTGTGCAATGTATACATGTATGTACAATGAGCATGCATTCAATGATGCTTAGCATGAGAAGGACGTCCATCCATCTTCAAGTTAAAGGTCAGTTCTTCTTTATCACTTCCATGCAACCTCTTGTCTCTGATCGACCATGCCACCACACATTCAATGTCCACTTCATACCCCTGAAGATCATCAACGTCTTTGATACCCATTATTTCTTTAGTTACTTGAAAAATACCACCTCTGAGAGCAGCAATCTGATTTTTTAGTATCACTCGTTTTCTAGAAATGGAAAGGGAAATTTGAATTTGTAAATTTCTTGGGGGTTTGTGCTTGTACATTGTACATGTAGCTACATGTATATATATTGCAATAATAATAATTTAATAATAATAATACACTCTATTTCACGAGGGTGGAATATGTGAAGTAATCTATGAATCATGCAAACAAAGCTATATACTGGTACATGTACAAGTCTTAAGCATTTGTAGATACCATCATGTAGAGTACAAACACTAAAACTGCGCAAAGTTTTGCACTAGTTAAATGTACGCATACACTATAGAAATGTCACTGTAGTAACTTACTAAATAGTGCTATTTATGGTGCACAGCTTAAGTGTCATTGTCTGAGAAAACCGGGCAGAGTTGAAAGATGGGGGTCGGCCGATTCCTTTCAAATTGCTATCATTTATTACCTATAGGAATAGATTAAGAATGGTCGTATTTAAAGTTTGGTTCAGGCTTTTGCTCGAAAGTTGACCACCCCCCCTTGTTTTGCATCAAAATCGCTCTGAAAGACGCTAAAATTTGGGGTTACTTTGGTGCTCTGTAAAACTCATATTACATGCTTTTCTATGATACATTTAGTTTGGTTGTAATATTTAGCCTATGTAGAGCTGGGTTACATGCAATAATGGCACATTTTCGAAAAACATCTTATTTTCACTTCGAGTTAAAAGTCAGTTGTCGACGGCCTTCGGCGTTTTATGGAGGTCCGTTCTTAAAAGTGCGGCAGTTTATTTTCTTAATTTAGCCATTTTTAACAAGTTTATTCTTTCCTTTCTTGATTTCCAAAAACTCTGACTCGGATATTTTCAACGACTTCGCGTGAGCAGCCTCCGACTCTTCAAGGTAGTCGGCTCTTTTCCCGTCAAATTTTGTTTGTTTATCATCAATAAGTCGGACTTGGTTCTTCGTATACTGTCTTTTTAACCACAAGCCACTCTTTAGTGCTTTAAAAGACCTTAAAATCTTACAAGAACATGATAAAAGGTAAATAGCTTCGTTTCCACACATACTAATTAAGTCAATAAACACTCAGTCAGTCAATATCAGCAGATTGTGTGACAGAAGTGTTTGATCGCGATTTTGCCGGGAAAACAAGGGTTTCAAGCTCTCGCTATGTACAACATATTACAATCCAATCAAAAGAAATATATGTATTAATGCCTAGATGGATTTATTCAGTAAATATACCGTTATTAAACATTTGAGAGTTCGTCCGCAAATCATCATTTAGAATCTGTATGTCAACAGCGACACGTACTGAATGAATACTAATTACTTCATTGAACATGTTCATGCAATGACTTTGCAACAATATCGATATTTCTTACAACATTGCCGTGAAATAATCTGCTTCATTATCATTAAAATGGAATCAAAATTTTGTATTTGATTTATCACAGAGTAATTCAGAACAATTAATAGTTATTAGTGTTTTAATTTCAAGATTACACATGCAGTCGTACAAATGAACGTTACTGAGTGGTTTTACCTGAAATAAATAATTGAATGTGAGTCTGTCCTAAACAGGGTATGGTAATGCACGATTGTCGTCGGTGATGAATTTTTGTGTACTGCCAGTAGACCTGCCAGACAGAAGACAGTATTTTGTCCTTTGTCCGAAATAGGGTCATAAAATAGAGGGTGTTGTCCTAGACAGGGTGGATATTTTAGTATATGTATATTTTGTCCTAAACAGGACCAGGGTTTCAAACCCTCAGCGGCACCCCTATACCCAAACATGGGTCAAGTGAGTTTTTTAATCTACTAGTCATTAGCTTAGTTATCTAAGAAAAAACAAATGGGTACTTTTAGGCCAGTTTCGCGTGAGTTAGACATAACGATAATAGTTTTCACGGTTTTCACAAAACTGAAAAAACTATTATCGTTGAAGAACACTTATATATTCCTTGGATTTTCAAATGTACAAAACACTGAACATTACTCTAAAACATGAATTGCTTGTATGTGGTATAAACAGTTAACGATTATGATTTTTATTCCTGTCTTTTGTCATTTTCTATTTTGGTTATCTGGATGGGAGAATGTGGAGGGGAGGGGAGTGGTGGTTTCGACGCCGTAAATTGTTGATTTTGGTACTGTACCTTATTTTTAATTTATGCGCTTCCGTTATTGTCAAGAACAGGCATTAAACCATCTGTAGTTTATAGCAGTTTCTATAGCCTGGCTTTGACTGTAGTGCACCTCTCAAACTCCTCGTGCACGTCTCCCGCCTGCTCCATACCCCATCTCCCTCCCCCATCCCCCGTCCCGCTTCCCCTTCCTCCTTCCTCCGTTCCCCCTCCTCCTTTCCCCATCCCCCCTCTAGGGAGCAATGGTGACCGAGTGGTGAGAGCATTCGCCTCTCATGAAACGCTGTAGTGCCTGGTTCAATTCACGAATCGGGCACTTCATGTGAGTTGAGCTTGTCAGTTCGTTCTCTCCCTTGTTTCGAGGGTTTTTCTTCTGGTACTCCGGTTTTCCTCCCTCATTAAAGCGTTGGGTGTATAGTACATAATAGAGAATGTAGTAAGAAATGAGTGTTGAGAGTCGTGTCCCAAATTAGCAGTAATGCTAGATCGATTGACACGTTGAATTAAAAAAAGTAATTTTATTCCAAACACCCTCCTCCCCCTTCCCCGCCCACCGTTCCTCCTTCCCCCCCGCCCACCGTTCCTCCTTCCCCTCCCCGCCCACCGTTCCTCCTTCCCCTCCCCCTCCCCTTTCTTCCCCCAACGCACGCTCCAATAGCGCCAGAGATACCACAGGGCCCCCTAATTAATCAATAATTTCACAAAAATGCTAATAAAAGAATAAAAGTAATTATATCGCTTTTTGTTTTTCTTTGTCACGCGCGCGCGTGGTACACCGCGATACACCGCGCGCGCGCGCGTGATAAAGAAAAACAAAAAACAATATAATGTAATATAATTTGTAATTTTAGCTGGAAACGTTCATTATGCCGAGTTTTAATCAAACAAAGCTTTTTCTCTATAATTACTTTTATTCTTTTACTAGCATTTTTGTGAAATTATTGATGAATTATAGGGGGCCCTGTGGAGATACCCTTATTTTCCTGCAGGTAACTGTGGCTTGCATAACCAGTTGTGACGTAAGCGTTTCTGAAAAGCTCCGTTTTTGTACCAAATATAGATCCAGGCGCAGATCCAGACCGGTTTACGCCGTTTTCCGGAGAACGGTCAATTTTTTCAAAGTAAGAGTAAATATATATATACCTCTCTTGAATGTTTAATTTATTCATAAAAAGGTACAAAAACTGCCGGTTCGGGAAACGGTCACATCTTTTCCTGGATCTGAGACCTGCATGCGGCGTTTTTTTTAACGTCTCCACTTTTGAAAGCGTTTTCGAAAACCTCCGTTTTCATCTATGTTTTCATTTGATTGTTTGTCAGTGGAATGCGCTATATAAGAACCGACATATTATTATTATTAGTGGACGATCGCTAAAAACGGATAAAAAAGTATGCGTTTTCAAACGAAAACGGATTAGTGTGGACGGGGCCAGCTCAGTGCGTGGACTGACGCAATATGAGACTGGACATCGACTGGACAGTAGAGAGATTGGCTGGTGAGAGTTCACTATTATAGTCCAGTTATGTCTGTAACTGAACACACTAGTTTGTTGATTTGTTGTATCAAATCATTTTTAACTCACTGGATTAGAAGATATTACAATACTATTGTATCAGCACTCCAATGCTACTTTAACGGTGAGTACAGCCAAATTTAAATTAGTGATGCGTGACCATGTTCAATGAAGTTAGTAATTAGTATTCATTTAGTGTCGCTGTTGACATACAGATTCTAAATGATGATTTGCGGACGAACTATCAAATGTTTAATAATGGTATATTTACTGAATAAATCCATCTAGGCATTACATATATTTATTTTGATTGGATTGTAATATGTTGTACATAGAGAGAGCTTGAAACCCTTGTTTTCCCGGCAAAATCGCGATCAACACTTCTGTCACACAATCTGCTGAAATTGACTGACTGAGTGTTTATTGACTTAATTAGTATGTGTGAAACGAAGCTATTTAACTTTTATCATGTTCTTGTAAGATTTTAAGGTCTTTTTTAAAAAGCACTAAAGAGTGGCTTGGGTTAAAAAGACAGTATACGAAGAACCAAGTCCGACTTATTGATGATAAACAAACAAAATTTGACTGGAAAAGAGCCGACTACCTTGAAGAGTCGGAGGCGGCTCACGCGAAGTCGTTGAAAATATCCGAGTAAGAGTTTTTGGAAATCAAGAAAGGAAAGAATAAACTTGTTAAAAATGGCTAAATTAAGAAAATAAACTGCCGCACTTTTAAGAACGGACCTCCATAAAATGGCTTAAATTTAGTCGACCGCCGAAGGCCGTCGACAACTGACTTTTAACTCGAAGTGAAAATAAGATGTTTTTCGAAAATTTGCCATTATTGCATGTAACCCAGCTCTACATAGGCTAAATATTACAACCAAACTAAATGTATCATGGAAAAGCATGTAATATGAGTTTTACAGAGCACCAAAGTGACCCGAAATTTTAGCGCCTTTCAGGGCGATTTTGATGCAAAAAGGGGGGGGGGGGGGGGGGGGGGGGGGGGGGGGGGGTCAACTTTCGAGCAAAAGCCTGAACCAAACTTTAAATACGACCATTCTTAATCTATTCCTATAGGTAATAAATGATAGCAATTTGAAAGGAATCGGCCGACCCCCATCTTTCAACTCTGCCCGGTTTTCTCAGACAATGACACTTAAGTGTGTACACTCTTTGCTGCCTAATTATTATTAGTACGCTTACAGTACTTACCCCAGAGCGACCAAATTTGAATTTGAAGAGGAGGTTAATCCAGTCTGGAACCCGCATCTCCTTCACTCTGTATATCCAAACTTCTGGAGAAACGAGTTCAATGATGGTTTTTCTTGTGCCTTTTCCCCTTGAAACAACATCAAATGCATCCTGGATGGACTCTTTTACGCCATGCTTGTCCCCAGCAACCAAACAACAACAACCAAGAACTGATCCCAAGCCCGTGGCCCAGGGGCTCGCCACTGTGGCTGCAAACATCCTTGATGTCATTCATTATAATGTTGAGCTTCTCAGCTACTCTCCTTTTCTTGGTGATGGGGGCTAACTTTGGGTTACTTTCAATATCGCGTTATCACTTTGGCGAGATAAATTTTCTTCTTGGCAATCTTGGCGTGTGATCACCTTTCAAATTTGGCGGGCTTGCAGCAGGATTTGGCGCGCTGTAATCACCTTTCAAATTTGGCGGGCTTGCAGCAGGACATGGAGGCATCCACTGCTCTTTCAATCGTTGCAATTCTGTATTTTTTGCGTCAAGTTCTGCTTTCAGTGCCTGTATGTATTGCATCTGCTTTTGTCTGTGTTCGATGTCTTTGCCTTTGGCTGCAGGACAGAAATGATCCTCGTTCATTTTCTTCATGAGTTCTTTAAACTCGTTACTTTCGAAGAAACTGACGCTTTCTAGGTTTTTTGTTCTGAGTAAACCGGCAATTAAGCCGAAAGTTGACGCTACGTATACATCTGCTACGGTGTTCCTCGAATTGAACCAGTGTGGCTGGGCAGGTTTGCCATCGGCGTCGTAGACATCGCAGAGGTAATTTCTTGTATTCGTTTGTAAAGTGATTTGCCAGGGTACTCGAACAAAACACACTAGGTTTAAACCCACACAAACTAGAATTGACTCCAAACCAACACTTGTTTCCTTCAAGATACGGAGAATAGACCCTGTGAATGTTGGGAAACTGGGATGGCGCCTCGTCTTGTGCATGCAAAGTTTACATGCTCATGATCGAAGTCGTGTCTTGTCCATTGCTTAAGAATTTTGAATTTGAGCGCCATTTCAGCAATACAACCAAATAAAGTATAATCCCGTTATAAAACAATACACTTGTGTAGTTATTAACTTGTTTTCTTCAGCGAGATCGACGTTCAAATCGGTCGGAGATAAGAAATAAGCTTTCTAAATCTCATTAATAATTAATGAGCAATTGGTCCAATCAGGGTTGTCCAATCGGTCACATGCATGGATCTTTATAGCCCGATTAAGGTGGTTCCCGCATAATGAATGACCGGTTTGCCGTATTTTTTAACTCGCTCGCTCCGCGTCAATATTGCTTGGATTTTATTATGCTTAACACAAATACTAATTCAACTATTCTGCTTTTGGAAGGTTTATTCAAAATTATCATTGTAAGCCGCGTTTGTGAATGCCAGCTGATATTCAAACGACACTATTTTCACTAAAACTGCTGCCAAGCGTTATTCCCTCGTACGATTTTTTTTAAACTTCGTGAACGACCTTTTAAGGTCCCTAGTAATGTTCTGACGAGGTAAGAAGGAAATTGATCGAGCCGAAATCACCAATTCATATTTTTGTTGTCAAAATTTGGACAAATCGGTTGTTACGTGATTTCGGCTCGAACAATTTTTTTCTTACCTCGTCAGAACATTACTAGGGACCTTAAAAGGCCGTTCACGAAGTTTAAAAAAAATCGTACGAGGGAATAACGCTTGGCAGCAGTTTTAGTGAAAATAGTGTCGTTTGAATATCAGCTGGCATTCACAAACGCGGCTTACAATGATAATTTTGAATAAACCTTCCAAAAGCAGAATAGTTGAATTAGTATTTGTGTTAAGCATAATAAAATCCAAGCAATATTGACGCGGAGCGAGCGAGTTAAAAAATACGGCAAACCGGTCATTCATTATGCTGGAACCACCTTAAACACTGATGAATAAAACATCAGTGTCTATATGAGTTATAAAGACGCTGATGTTTTATTCATCAGGCCCCGGTTGTACGAAAGGCGAATAGGCGCTATCCACCTTATTCAGCAGATAAAAGTTATCCAGATGGCGTGATTCGGTTGCATGAAGCTTGGATAAGAGTTATCCGCGGATAAGTAGGTTGTTTAACTTTTTATCCACCGAATAAAAATGATGTGAAAGAAACAAAATGGCGTCTCGTAGAATTTACTTGATGAACAACCATTTCAATAATTTAAATACACGAAAGGAACGGGTTTTCAGAAGGGAATTAAAGCCACTCGAAGTTTACATTGAAGATGAGTTGAGAGCGAGGTACAGATTGGGAAGAAGAGGAATTGAGTATATTGTCGATGTAATCAAAGATGACATTGAACCAACAACAAAACGAAGTCACTATCAGCAACAGTCCAATTAATGAATACCTTGAGGTTTTTGGCATCAGGAAGCTTTCTTCAAGTCATTGGGGACACTTTTGTGTCTTTTGACAAGTCCTCGGTAAGTCGTGTTGTCCGTCGTGTCACCATGGCATTGGCTGCCAAATCTCACCAATTCATCAAGTTTCATCAAGATGAAATAAAATCTGGGCTTTTCAACATCGGAGGCTTTCCTTGTGCCATTGGGTGTATTGATGGTACACATGTACGTATCCAGTCGCCGAGTGTGAACGAACCCGATTATGTAAACCGCAAAGGCAATCACACAATCAATGTGCAAGCAATTTGTAACCACAAAGGTATGAACTGGACTGGACTGGACTGGACTTGGAAGTCTATATTATTTTTTAATACTATAATATTGCTTAGTATTATAATTTATTATTGTGGGATAACACAATAATTTGTGAATTCTTTTAACGTAATCAATTTGTTTTATCTATTTTTTTCATTCATTCATCCATCCATCCAGTCATTCATCCACCCATTCATCCACTCATTTATCCATCCATCCATTCATCCATGCATTAATTCATTCATCCATGCATTCATTCATTCAGTTCATACATTCATTTTCACAATACAGTTGATCATGATGTCATAAATAAGTAATTATTGTATGCAATTTTATATGTCCAATATGTAGGGTTATTCACCAACATTGTTGCTAAGTGGCCAGGTTGTACTCATGACAGCCACATTTTCAAGAGCTCTGAAGTGGGGAGGCACTTAATTGGGACAAGCCTGGATGATGGGATTCTCCTAGGTGACAGTGGATATTCTTGTGCCCCATACCTCATGACCCCTTACCCAAATCCTGCCACAGCAAGTGAATAACATTATAATAGGGCACATAAAGTAACAAGATGCCTTATAGAACGCACCTTTGGTCTACTCAAGCGCAGATTTCATGTTGTGCACTCAGAAATTAGAATGGCCCCTGACAGAGTTTGCACTATTATTGTTGCTTGTAGTGTTTTGCATAATATTGCCATTTACTTCAGAGAGCCTGACCTGGATGACGCATCTGAAAGTGACCGTAATTTGGCTGATATTCAAGATCATTATCACGGCTCTGAAAGTGGACAGGCTGTAAGAAGACACATAACCAACTCTTTTTTCTGACATTTTATTAATTAAGGGAAAATCACTTGGTACGATCTGCATGCATGCATATAACTGATATAATGTGTACTAGCTGTGGTGCACAATAGGCGACTTGCATGGTGACGTTGTTTTACTACAAGTACCAGAATGAATTTTCTTTCTTATTCAGATTTGTATTCCCTCATGAGAATTTAGTAAGACAATTGGTGCTAATTATCTAACAAAAGGAAATGGTCAAAGCTTGTGATTCTGGTACTTGTAGTATATGTGACGCCATCATGCAAGTCGCCTAGCTATTGGGTACGTAACAGGCTTAAACTGGGATCCCCCGGGGGGGGAGGGGGGGGGGGGGTGGTAGGGGTGGTAGGGGTGATCGGCGGTCGGTTTTGAAAACGACCCCTAAAAGGTATGCATAAATTAAAAGAGCTGTTGAAGCCATGTTCATTTCGACCCCTAAAAGGTACGACCATATATCGCAAAAAAGTGATTGTGCTGATATCGTTTAATCAGTGACTGGACAATATCTTTCTTCTGTTCTTTCATGTTTGTTCAATAAAGAAAATAAATAACAATTGACCCTAAAAGGTACGGAGTGATGTGCGTATAACTGACTTTTGAGTCGGAACCCCTATAGTAACACAGGAAATAGTTTCAACCCTAAAAGGACCGCCGATCACCCCTACCACTTGGACAATGGGACAATCTAGTAAATGAAGGCGTTGGACTGGTCTGTTCACCAGTCCTCGTTTCGACAGTATTCTAACAGTTCTAGTTAGACCATCTGTTCCTGGGAATGTTTGGACAACTTTTCCCAGCCTCCAATGTCCTCTAGAGACGTTGTCATCAGTGATTAATACAACGTCGTTTTCTTTTAGTGGTTTCATATCTTCTGTCCACTTCTGTCGTACAGTTAGACTTGGAAGATATTCGCGCATCCAGCGATCCCAGAAATGATTCTGTAGCTGCTGCTGATAATAATAGCGTTCATCAAGTGAGACTTCTCTTACTGGTTCATCTGGTACGCTGCCAAGGTCTCTGCCTATTGCAAGTAGTGCTGGTGTGTTATTACTCTCCCATCTCTGATGTCGTCTCCAATGAAGGTCAACGGTCTAGAGTTGATTATGGCTTCAATCCCCGTCAGTACTGTATACATTTCTGTATAGGTCAATAAAGCCTTTCCCAATACTCGTCTTAGAGGTTCTTTAATTTGACGGCATACTCGCTCCCAGTGTCCCCCTCGATGACTTGCCCTCTCAGTGATGAACTTCCAGGTAACGTGATCATTAGCCAGTCTGCTTTCTACTTCTTTTGGGTTGATATTGGCTAACTTTGACTTCTGTTTTGATATTTTGAAAACTCTGGCTGCTTTGTGAAATGTCGTTTGATTGTCAGAACGAATAACACGAGGAACTCCACGACGACTGACCATGCGTCTGTAAGCTTGTAAGAATTCTTCTGTGGTCATGTTGTTTGTGAGTTCCAGATGAACAGACAAATATGCATATGTAAGCTTTGGCTAGAGTTGGTTCTCCTTTCACCTTCAGGTACAAAGGACCAGTGAAATCAAGTCCAATGTTGGTAAATGGTGGCACAATCTGCACTCTTTCAAGAGGAAGAGGAGCCATCCTTTGCTGTATCGGTATAGTTTTCCAATGCTTGCAGATTAGACACTTGCGCAGTATACGTTTCACTTCTCTTCTTCCTTGAATCGGCCAAAATCTCCGACGAATGATTCCCAATGTTGTTTCAGGTCCTGCGTGATTGGCTTTGCAATGGACGTGTAATACTAACTTCTCTGTCAGAGTGTTCTTATGAGGTAATATCACCTTGGTGCTTTGCTTCCTCTGGAATCAAGGCAAACTGCAATCGACCACCAACAACTAGAAGGCCTGTTTCGTTGTTGATCTGTGGGTCAAGTTTTACAATTTTACTTGCTTTTGGTATTTGTTTCCCTTGTTCCAGTTCTTTAATTTCGTCTGAAAAGGCATTTTTCTGCACGTTCTTTATCAAAGTGTGTTCTGCGTCTTTGATCTCGTCTGCCGTTAGGTATCCCAGTTTAGATTGCCTGTGTAATCGTGACCAATTAAGCATCCATGCGGTGACGCGAACCAGTCTTTGCCATGTTTCAAATCTATCTTCAAGTTGAAATGACTCTGTACTGGACAATGTTGTGGCCGTCTTCTTGGCTTCAGAAAGGAACATATCTCTTTGCGGAATTTCTAAGTCTTCTAAACGTGGTGCGGGATTCTTTCTTTCTGGCCATTTCTTTGGATCTTCCGCTAGCCATTCTGGGCCATTCCACCAGGTCTTGTTATGAATGAGGTTTGGAAGTGATTCTCCTCGTGTAAGCAAATCCGCAGGATTACTTTTTCCAGGACAGTATAATTTCTTGTATCTCCTGAACTCTGTTGGCAACAACCACTTCTGGCTTGGTTGGCGAATCCAAGCAAGAGTGACTTGACTGTCAGACCAGCACATCACATCTTGGATCTTTATAGTTATAGACTCCAAAACTTCATTAACTTAGAAAGAATGTAGGCTGCAAGCAATTCCAATCTTGGAAGAGTTATGCGTTTAGTTGGTGCAACTTTACTCTTCGCCATAACTAGCTGTGTTGTCGTGCTGCCTTTGTTATCTACTGCGGCACCGTAGGCTTTGGTACTTGCATCACAGAATCCATGTAGCTCTACCTCTGTCACCTTATCTAACTCAGTATAGAAGCATCTTGGTACTTGCAACTCCTTTAGCGCCTTCAATTCTTCCTTCCATTTCAGCCACTCAGTGTTAATCTCTTCATCCAAAGATTCCTCCCATTGGATTCCCTTTGACCACAATTCTTGAAATAGAATCTTTGCTCGTATAGTGAAAGGACCAAGAAATCCTAAAGGATCAAACAGCTTAGATGCGATGCTAATGAGACTTCGTTTTGTTCCTTCATCTTGTGCTTGGACGAGTTTCTCTCCTTGATTAAACAAGAAAGTGTCGTCTTTGGTATTCCAAGAAATGGCAAGTGCCTTCAGTGGTTCTTCTTCTTTGCTTAATGGTACAAGTGTGGTTGATCCTCTTAATTCTGGTTCGATTAGATCTAACAGTTCCTTCGAGTTAGTATACCACTTGACAAGCTCAAATCCTCCATTCTTCATAAGGGCATACAAGTCTTTGTGTAATACATATGCTTTTTCGATATCTTCTTCGCCACTAAGGAGATCATCAACGTACATGTTTTCCTTTATTTCCTTTGCAGCTCTTGGAAACTCGTCTTTGTTTACTGTAGCATGGTGTTGAACTGTGGCTATTGCTTCGAATGGGCTGCTCACAACTCCAAACGTAATTCGTGACATACAATACACTTTAGGATCTTCATCTTGACTTTCTCTCCACACAAAACGGTGACAATTTTGATCCTTCCGTGCCAGCTTGATTTGCAAGAACATCTTTCTAAGATCTGCCATTATAGCTACTCTGTGTAAGCGGAACCGGAGCAGAATAGACGCCAAGTTAGGTTGGAGTGCAGGACCTGCTAGCAAGCAATCATTAAGTGAGATCCCTTGATTCCTAGCAGACGCATCAAATACTATTCGACATTTGGTGGTTGTTTTATCTTCGCGTATCACCGGATGGTGAGGCAAATAATAAACCGGTCGTAACCTCTCATCTTCCTCTGTTAGTTCTCTCGCATGGCCATCTTTGAAGTATTGTTGCATAGCCTCTTTATACATCATCTCTTTTCTTTCATCTTCATGTAATGCTCTTTCAACTTTGAACATTCTTCTTAATGCTTGTGGATAATTAGATGCCAACTCTGGGTGATTCCTTTTCCAAGGTAAATCCAACTTCGTATCTCTCTCCGTCAAACGAAATAGTTGAGTGAAATTGCTGTAAGGCATAATCTTCTTCACCACTCATTTCTTTCTTCTGTTGTTCGTCACTAATTCCAATGGACTCTAACTCCCAGAATTTCTTCAAACTGAAGGTCGTGTCCTTATTCACATCATCTTCCAATCGTACAACTGCATAATTTGTTATGGACTTATGATGCGGTGGATCGTTGCTTGAGATTCCTCCGGCACAGCCTGACAACAACCATCCAAAAATAGGCAGTCTAGGACTGCATGTGGCTACTTTGTTACACAGTGGTCTGAAAGCTGTAAAGTGTATTGAGATATGATTCTGAAAACTAGATTGAGAGGTAGAGGTAGAAATGAGAGGTAGAGGTAGAGGTAGAAATGAGCATCCCACCAGGCAACCATGTTGGATGATGTAGTGATTAGTTAGAAAGTTAGTTTCAGTTGCAATAAAGTTCGATTTGTTTGTGTTTTAGCATAATACATGTAGTTCATTTGTTTCATGCACTGTAGTCATGTCAATGCCAGTTAACCAGGATTGACAAAAACTTCACTCAGTTTGAAGACAAGTTAGATGATATTGGATTGGTAGTTTGTTTGAACTCTGAATTCGATCCTGGAACATGTTTACTTATTGTTCTCTTCATTTGTGTACAGCTTGATTGTTATAACTGAAAGCTTTAGGTTATAAACATAGAGTTCTGGTATAAAAGGATACTACTCCTCAAGGACTACATTAATTCATTGTTCGTCACATATTCATGTACTGGTATATACTTTCAAAGATTAGTAAGCATGCAAACGTACATGTAGGTCATGTCATCACCTTATCTTTATCATTTGATTTTAATTCAATGTTTGTATTGGAAAGAAGACAAGGTAGTGATCAGTGAAATACCAATCACTTTCCTCTCAATTATGCAATCTTTTATCTCTTCAGTAAACATATCAAGGTCTTCAATTTGTGTTATTGTTGCTGAGTTCTGAATATGGTACAAAATGTATATATGACCTTTCCTCTGGTGACATTTTTAATGTCATTTTCCCAAATTTGTAGTTTTTCTTGTGCACTTCCATCAGTAATAATAATACTGTCACCTTTGAAGCAAGATTGTCCATAGACTATTATTTTGTTTTTCCTCTGATTTGCTTATGACTTTCACTCTGACATCATAAATAAGCAGGGGTGAAATATCACATAACTTGTGTAGTCACTGAACTTTGGCTCATAGTTGAAGTGAAATCGACTTGAATTTGCTTGATGTAGTCCATTGTATTTGTATTAATTTCCTTTGATTGGTAATTAGGTTTCCATGTTGTATCTGCACAGCTGTATGTCTTGTTTCGAGATCTTTTAGATATTTTCTCAGTTGAGGAGAATAGCATATACCTCGCTGGGAAGTCTCAGGTGCAGTTTGTATGGTCAATGTCAAAATAGCTTTTATTTTCTTTGTTTATGTCTTTACTTCAGAGAGGAGGTGTATGTATCCTGTGATTGTTAAATCTGTAAGGAAAAAAAATGTTAATTAAATTGTTGAATAATTAATAACTAAATATGAGACATGGTGAATGTATGTGGGATGTGATAGTTGTTTCAGTGTTTGTAAGATGGACATACTTACCATTATTAGTAGATCACAGGGAAGCTTCAGAATGTTGTTTTGATGTAGTCATGTTCTTCTGTGTATGACAAAATGAAAGGTATGTTCCTATAATTATATGCAGTCATTTATAGGGATTATCCTACTGGAGTACTTAAGTATTTAAGTACTGGCATGACATATAATGTATTTATACCAGAAATGATTTCAATAAGTTTTGTTTTGCCTAATGAATTTGTCTAAAAACAGTTTACCAAGGTGCAAATACCTTTGTGATCAGTGAAGTATGTTTCTAAAATAAGCATTTTTATTTGTGCTTCTGGTAGATTAGTATATATATGATCAATACAAGTCTTGCTATCAGTAGTATAGTTAGATACTAGTTGTCTGTAGTTATGGCTTACAAAGAGATTATAAAGACCTGCTCTTTCTGTTTCATTAAACCAGTTGACATTGAAGTCACCAATAAATATATTGTCATGTGTTGATGGTTGGTCCAAAATTTCACTTAATGCTACACATAGCTGTCTCAGTGGTACTCTAGGTGAGCGATATACTCCTATGATTGTAACATGAGGAAGATTCAAGAATCTCATGACAGTGATCTCAATCCCATTAGTATTATGGCAGTATGGATAGCCAGGATAATAGTCAGTACGACTATACACTGCTGTACCTCCAAAGGGTCTTACATTACCAGTTGATGTACCATCATTTCTAAATAAACTATATTCATCAATACTATACATATCACCACTGTCAGTATGACTGAATCTTGTTTCAGAGAATATACTGACATCAGTGCTTGAATAATTCAAGTCTCTACGTACATCTTCAATGTGTTTATGCAATGAACGTGCATTTAAAAAACACGGTTTAAAAGATATTTCTTCAGTTCTGTAGACAGGTGATAAGCAAAGACTAAGTTTGCCTTCAGATCTTAGACGGTTCATTTCTTGGTGTACATCATTACTAACAGCTATTTTGTTCTCACACAGATCAGTTATATATAAACCTTCTATAGTTGTTACTCTGCTTAACCCTACATAGTGTATATGAGGTATTGCTCTTCTAGTATCAAAGTTAACAACAACTCTAGTCTCAGTATCACCTTGAGATCTGTGAATGGTTTTAGCAGTAGCAGGTCTCAGTGGAAACTGCTTTCTTACAACTTGTACAGATCTATTTCTACCAACTGCAAACTGTGTAGTAATAGGTTTGATAGGTGTCCATGTAGGTTCTATACCTTGGACATACAACTGTCTATTATCATGTCTGTTTTTTTCACCAACATCAGCATGGTCGAATTGGACCCATATTATACCAGACGGTCTGTCTGTCTGATGTACTTGTATGTGTTTAATCACATTACCAGCACCATTTGTCATACCATCATCTGTTCTTGTGTTAAGAGAGATTTCTGTTCTCTCTCCAACTGCAATATTTAGCACTGAATGCAGCTGTTTTGTTTTTCTAGGATCACTAGGTATTTGCTTTATGATTTTATCTCTAAGCTCTGGTGACTCAGCACCTATGACACTGTCATGTGCTTTAATACTGTACTTAGTACCTGATATAGCACGGTGAGCTCTATCATTAAAATCATTGACCTTTGCATTCTGTATAAACAAGTGAGGAACATCTTTGGGGTAGTCACAACTGTTGGGTTCTATTATTCGTTCTTTGAATTTCAATATATCTTCAGTAGTATGCTTCCCTTCTCTTAACCTGTTTAACATCTCAGCAAAGTGTTTGCTTTCTCTTTGTCTCATTATTTCATGCAGTTCAAACATTTTGAAATGTTCTTGCCACATATTGGAGCTTGCATTAATTTTAGAAAAGCAATTCTTGGAGCGAGCAATCTACACTCTAATTCATTGAGATCAAAGAATGCTGGTTTTTGTGGGAATACCATACCATTTACTATAGCACATGGTGGAACTCTGTTTTTAACCAAGTGATTATAGCATGTTTTACAAACCCATTCAATGTTATGAACACTTGTCTTATTACAGAGATACTTGTCAATGTCAGGGTTAGACTTTCTAAGTCTATCAGCATTAACTACACTATGTTTGTATCATAACTGATCACAGGAAGTACAAATGTACAGCGGACCTGAAGATACTGTATCGTGAAACTTTGAAATCCAAAATTTGATATCACTTTTGGGCTTTGCTCTAGAACTTTTCATATATGCATTATTTTTTGGCCTTTTCCTCGGCAGATGTCTTAGATGCTCTATAGTTTTTCATGTATTCATTATGTTTTGCCTTTTCTTCTACAGATGACTTAGATGGTCTATATATTGTTGAATATTCATTGTTTGTTGCCTTATCTTCTGCAGATGTCTTAGATGCTCTATAGTTTTTCTTGTATGCATTATGTTTTGCCTTTTCTTCTACAGATGTCTTAGATGCTCTATAATGCTTCATATACAACTTTTTTTTCTCTCTTTCTTCAATTGATGCTTTATCAGCTCTATATTGTCTCATATAATCAGCTTGTTGCTCTTTTCTCTTTTTACTATTGCTTGGTATTCTGTTTTTTCTGTGTACATTTACTATTATTATTACTATTGCAAGGCTTTTCAATTTCCACAAGATTTTGTTTCATTTGCTCCCTTTGGTACTCTGTTGTGTTACCATCGTTGGTCTTTCTTTTGTAATTATTTCCAGGACATTTGCTTGAATTAGTGTCACTGTCTGTTAGATTTGCATTTCTTTCAGATAGAGCTGATACCGTTGAGATATAATGCATCTCAACTATGTGTCCCAAATATACAGACCTAGGATTTTGAATCATATTTGTTGCTTCAACCAAGGTTATCTCTGAAAAACTTTCATTGGATTCTATGACGTGAATCCTTAAATTCATTGCATCAGCCACTGCTTGTATAACAATATGATCTGCCCATGTTCCTTGCATAGACATATTGGATAAATATTGCAACCATGATCTCTCTACATTGCTTTCGATAAATCGCTCTGGATTATCATTTAAATACCGAATACCTGCTGCTCTAATTTCTAAATGATGACTTGAATTACCATATAACTGATGTGATACAGACTTAAAGAAGCAATCGCCTCCACCACCAACATCTAGTGGTCTTAAACTGTGCCGAAGCAGTCTATAGTTAAACACAAAGTCAGATCTGTGGTTAGCTATTGCTCTAGATGAGTTACTATTATTTGTTACAGGGCCTGGGTTTAATTCAATATCTCCAGAGAGTATTTGTTTTTTTTCTGACACATTATAAGCCATTGTTGATCTCTTAGTTTTAATAAAATATATGTAATTACTGTAGAAACTGTCTTGTCTCTTAGTATATCTAATATTCCGTTTATAATTTGATGCAATACTATGCAAAACAGATGAAACAGGGATCGACATTTTAAGCATTTTCTTATGCTTCCTTCTCAGTTTTCTACATTTCAATGATTGCATAACTTTTCTTAATGAAATCCTAGATGGTTCTCTATCTCTGACTCTACATGTATTAGTTACAACTTTTGAATGTGGTCTAGAATATCTACTATTTTGAATGCATTGATGTGTGTGATTTACCACATCTTCTTTACTAATACCCCGGCGTACGCAATCGATGACAATCGATGATCGGAAAACCAATCGAACAATCGATCATAATCGATATAATTAATCGATTGATATCGATTGGTTTTGGCCAATCGATCACCAATCGATAGTCACACAAGAAAAATGACAATCGATGAAAATCGATCATCGATCGATTGTTATCAGGTTCAGTACAAGAAAAAGAAGGCCTCTATTGTACTATTCGTGAGGAATTGGAAGAACAATGTCAAATAAGCCTAGACTTTTGAATAATAATCATTATAACCTATTACAGTATGGACACTCGAACCGTGAACACTTAGGTTTTTTCTAACACATATATATAAATTATCAATTAAGCAAATTGATCAGAAAAATGATTCATTTTGATCACTAAGTGTATTTAAACTTAATGCTCCATTTGAGAGGCTATGAGGCAATAGAAAGTTAGAAAAAAAAAAGTTAGAAAAAAACTCGAAGTGTTCACGGTTCGAGTGTCCACACTGTAATTGTGAAATGCGTGTTTTTGGGGAATCTCGATTAGCACTAATTTTGGGATCCTAATTTTGAGTGGCAAAAGCGATTATTCTCCCTTTCTCAGCTCAAAATCAACCAAGTAAAATTTACCAGTGAATAAGTTGGAATCATGCATTATAAGTCCCCATTTGTTCCTTATGGTGCGATGTATCGGGAATAATAAGAGTAGTTGGAACTGTAAATGCGGCATCAAAATGGCCTTTAAAAGCTAACTTAGAGGAGGAAATGAAACAGTTACCTGTCCTGGAAGAATTGGAGAAAGAGAGAGAAAGGAAAGAGAGAAAAATCAGAGACGAAGAAAGAGAGCAGTTGAAAAAGGGATGTGCAGAAGACATGACGGTTCGTTTGCTGAAGGAAGTGCTAGATGAAATGGGAATAAATTATGCCAAAACCTGTAAGAAAGCAGATTTGATCAAAGCAGTACAAGAAGCAAGGAAATCGGCAAATAACACTACAGAGACCTCTACGACCCTGGACAATTTGGAAACCGTTGGCAGCGAAAGGCCGAGAACAACTACACAAGATCGTGATAGCGAAACAACCAGTTCTTGTCGCCCATCCGGCGATCATTCGCCCAAGGACATAGGCCACCCCTTTACGTTTTCTAAAATTATTTATTATTACGACAATAAGAAAGACAAATTACTTTTTCTTTTACTTATATTGATTCATCTTTTTTTCTTGATGGAAATAGTGGGAATTTTTCTGGACATCGTAGCCTTGCTACAGTTAGCAGAACTCTTGATTGTCCTACAAGTGTTAATCGTGTCTTTGGTGGGTTTGATTTATGTTTATCTGTGCTTGTTGCAAGCTTTAAATCTATATTTTACAAGTTTTCTGTATGCTTGTGTAAACTGGCACCCTTTTTACATGAAACCAATTTTAGTATCACAGCTTGAAAAACGACGTCAAGTTATGTGACTATACGAAGAAAATACTGATGTTAATGTTAAAATATATATTCTTATAAGGGTAACTTTAGAAATTTAATTAAGGAGAAAAAACTAGTGATATTAAACTGCTACGTTTCGAAGATCATTATCATCATTATCAAGTAAAGTGAGATGAATAATGAGTAACAGAGATTAGTTATGTACGAAATTTACATAATTTGAACATAAGAATAGTGTTCAATGTTCCATCCGTGCTAAAGTATTTGTTTAGATAACACTGAATTCTTTTATAACTATTGAACATTGAACACTATCTGTTACTCATTATTCATCTAACTTCGTAATGATGACAGGATGTCATCGAAACGTAGTAGTTTAATATCACTAGTGTTTCTCCTTAAAATATAAGACTTATATGTAATAAAAACTCCCTACTCTAGTTTCTTCAGCCTTACTTCTAACTATAGAACTTACTATCAATCGATAACAAAACAAAACAATCGATGAAAATCGATGAAAATCGATCTATTTTAGGGCAATCGATAACAATCGATCAATCATAAGGCAATCGATGACAATCGATCAAAGGTCACAGATTTTTGTTTCATCGATTTCGATATCAATCGATTAATTGATATCGATTGATATCGATTGTCATCGATTGTCATCGATTTCATCGATTGCGTACGCCGGGTAATACATAAGCTTACATCATCAACAACAGTATTATCGGTACGCTTACAAAATGTACTCATGTCATATTTAGACACAGCTCTCATGAATGCTTGCATGCAGAATCTGATCTGAAGTGTTCGTTTAGTTTGTTCATGACAGTTAGAATCGTTGGGATTTTTGCTCATAATGACAGTTTGGATCTCATTGCTGAGATGACTAGAGTCTCGAAAGACTGTTTGGATTCCATTTCTGGAATTACTAGTGTCTCGAAAGACATGTTTGATCTCATTGCTGAGATTATTAGAGTCTCGAAAGACTGTTTGGATCTCATTGCTGAGATTATTTGATCCCGTGAGGGATTTATTTGACCCTATGAAAGGGTTATAGATCGCCAGGCGATGCTGGGATGCATATCGATCGTCATGGACGCCAAACAAACACTTCGGTTCAGTCATCGTCATTCGGCCGGATAATGTCCTTAGACCATCAAAAACCCTAGAAAAACTTGTACGAAGAAACACTTGACACATTGCTTGAGAGCTGTGTCTACTTATTGATGCAAAATAGCATGGAATCATAGTAAATAATGTGCAATAACTTACCTTCAAACAAACGCGTGAAGAAAGCACATGGAATTATCATGGAATGAAGACGACGTCGCTCAAACGTTTCCAATCGATAAAAAGTCGACAACCACTCGAGATTCACGAAATTAGCCGATAACTTGCCGAAACTGCCGAAGGCCAGTCTGCCGAAAGAGCTGATAGTCACGAAAATCCTACGAAGACATATTGAATACCACCGGAGAAACGTCGGGTATCGTCGCTGTTCTAGTCGCCCAGTGTTCGATTTTATCAATCGGTTCCGAACACTATCCGAAGATTGCTTACGGACATTACTAACACACTCGATGACATAGTGGCTACTCTTCTTACGAAGGAGAGTAGCCACAAAAATGGAATTCATTGCAAATGGTGTAGACAAAGGGCCCTTTCTCATTCCATTTAGTATAACTTGGCTCCATTGATCCGCTCCAATCAATACGTCTATTGTTGAGGCTTCTCTTCTTGGAAATTGGTCGGCGAGGTTAAGTCCTTTGAGATGTTTGTATCTGGTTATGTCGACTTGGATTGGCTCTAGAGGAGTGCAAACAGCTCTTACAGACCATGCAGATAAGTTGATCCTTTTCTTACTGTTGTTGAATATGTCTGATACTTGGAAGTTGACATTTTTGACCTTGGTTGTTCTTGACTGTCCTCCGTGCATGAAAATGGTCATGGTCTTTGGCGGTCCATTTGATATCAGATTTAAAGCTTCTGCGACTTCTTTTCTAATATAGGAATGATCGCTCCCACAATCTACTAATACACGGATAACGATCTCTTTGCCATTGGCGTGTAATTTGGCTAAGGCTGTAGGCAATAATCTTTCTTGGTTGTCAATGTTGGCTGTTATGGATCCGGTGAGTAATCCTGAATGAGCCGTAACTTCACTTGATGACGTGCCTTGCATTTCTTTGTGGTCAGCTGAATTTGCAGGAAGTACGCGATGTAACAGCACGTGGTGTTTTCCTGTTACACCCCTCAATCAGGCATCCTGGTATTTTACAGGTAGCACTTGTGTGATTCGGTCCAACTGGATACAGGCAATTGAAACAGAGCTTCTTCTCTTTTATGAGTTGTAATGGTTCTTGGACAGATTTTCTTTGAATCATGTAACAGTTGGAGGAATCATGGGATTCCTGTCAGGCCCTAAATCGTGGTGCCCTATCCCGACAATCCTGCCGAAAAAGTATGCTGCTTTAAAAGAAAAACCCCAAAATCAACAAAAGAGAACAAGGAGCCAGTAGCTATAAAGCAAAAGAGGGTGGAAGAGCACGCTTTCGACGAATGTTGCAATGCCACTAATGTCAACTATAACTTTCACGATTACATTCACTTCGCAACACCTCCCTCTACAATATATGATTATTCGTCACGTACGCCCAAAACTACATGTGACCAATCTACGCAGACAACTAGTGTGGAAACAAGGGAGATAGGGACAGATGCCAAACTTCCCGAGCTCACAATCGAGGATTTAAAAGAGGACGACAAAAAAGTTAAATTTTTATACAGGGATTATCAATTTCAGCACAATGATGCTAATTTTCAATACGGTTAGCAGGGGAGCACAGAAGTTGAACTACTGGAGGGGAAAAGACTCATTGAAAGAGAAAACGTATTTGCAAAATGAAGACTCTAGAAAGCCAGGACCTATGAGAAAAATGCGACTGGAGGATGAGTTAATGATGAGACTGAGACTGGGGTTACTGGTTGAAGACCTGGCTCAAAGATTTTATGTTTCAACGAATACAGTGTCAAGAGTATTAATTACATGGTATGGATTTTTAGCTACTTACTTCAAACATTTAATATACTGGCCAAGTAAAGAGGAAATAAATTGAAATTTCCTTCCTCATTTCTCAAGTTTCCCAGTACACGTATTATTTTGGACTGCACAGAATTTTTGATAGAGAGACCATCATCACTTACTAATCAGGCCCTTACCTATTCCAATTACAAGTCACACAACACCTTCAAGTTACTTGTTGGTATAAGTCCTACTGGTTCAGTGACATTTCTGTCAAAATTGTGGGGAGGGCATGTATCAGACAATCACATAGTGAAGAAGTCTGGACTACTTGATCTTTTGGAACCAGGGGATAGCATCACCACACGAAATAACAAAATTACATCAGAGTAATGTTGACGTAATGCCGATATAAATCTTAGCTTTAAGAATATTTATACTCCTTTACGCCCCGTAAAGTTAGTCTTTACGACGTCTTTACGCTTCAGCGTAATGCGAGAGAAACGGTAAAATTTAAGCATCTTTACGATGAAGTGTAAAGGGGAATAAACCTAACCAATACGTTAACCGTAAAGCTGGATATTTCTTCTGTAATCCCGATCTTTACGATTACGTAATCGCGCGTAATTCTGTGTAATCCCGATCTTTATAGAGTACGTAAATCGCGCGTAATTCTGAGTAATCCCGATCTTTATAGAGTACATAAATCGCGCGTAATTCTGAGTAATCCCGATCTTTATAGAGTACATAAATCGCGCGTAATTCTGAGTAATCTCGATCTTTATAGAGTACGTAAATCGCGCGTAATTCTGAGTAATCCCGACCTTTGTAGAGTACGTAAATCTTTATATTGTATGTAATCGCTCGTAATTTTTGTAGAATTCCACATTTTATTTGTTACGTAATTGCGGTTCATAAATATAGTAAATAAACTTGACAACATTCATAGTTCACAAGTGCGTTTTAACCATTTATTGGCATTGGAAATGTTCTTGTAACAAGATAGAATATCTACAATTATTGTGATTTATGAACTGTAACTTCCAATCCCATCAAATAATACTAAATCTTGATCGAACCGTGAACACACTTCGAGATCGTTATTTATAACTGTCTTCTCAAATACGCTGAGCTATCAACAATTCGTATTTCCGATTGCTTGGCTCAAGCCATATAAAGTAACTATCAAACAGCACTAACGTACTGATAACTATCTACCAAACTAAATTATTATCACAGTTAACCTATTTCAAACGACAGTCATTTATAGATTACCCAGCTTGTGAAATCTATCCTTTGGTAAACAACGAATAATCATGGTCAACTGAGTTGGAGGTGCTGAGTTGGAAGTGATGAGGACGGTTTCATGAGGACTCTTGTGTCTTGTGACTCTCAAAAGCCAATAACTTCGATACCTGTGAAAGTTTCAGTATTTATATTCATCAAGGAAGTAATACAAGACAATAAAGATATAGAACAAATCGACTACAACGTGCATGACGCGTCCATGAGTATTTGAACCGATCGAACTCCCGAAGGAATTCAACACTTCAATCGAAGCGAAACGTTCATTTTGCAAACAGATTTCGAGTCTAGATAAACTAAAAGAAAGATAGAAACTCAAGGAAACTTACCTATTTGAGTATACAATCGTGTGAAAGGCTTGAAACCAAAGATAAACCTGGACGCTAGCAGCTTAACAACCGTCCGCCATTGTGATGTGTCAAGAAGAACGGTTTGACCGACGGTTGACCGCCAAAATTCAAATCGGTCACACACTACTGCACACGTGCCACGTGACCGCTAGGGGTAGGGGGTCAGTAGAAGAACAGTTTTCTTGCGTTGTTATTCAGCCTGCCAGTATCCAACTTCAAATATTTACTTCAAAATAACTTCAGACAACTCTCGGAAGAAATATTCCCGTCTTTATTATGTATATGGGTTGCGTAACTATAGATATTTACGGGATAATATCGAAAATAAATAAATCGTTTGAAAATCGCGATGAAAGGCACACGACTTCGTATTTTTTGTTTTGACAATTTTAGTAAAGTTTTCGGAACGTCTTGATGTGTGGCCTGATCAATCACTTCTAGTTAGAGTTGGTGATGATTACCCTTCAGAGAGAGTAAAGATGAAAATTACGTTTGGCTTTACGCTGGCTTTACGACAGCACTGCTTACGCGTCTTTAAATCACTAGCGTAAAAGCTTTTTGAAGAGCTTTATGCATATTTACGCCTTGCTTATAGATGCGTAATATGACATTTAAGATACCTTTTATGGTAGCTTTACGCATTCAAGTAAAAGATGAAATTACGTTGGCTTTCGCTGGCTTTACGACCAGTACAGCTTTACGCGTCTTTACGTGGTCTTTAAATCATTAGCGTAAAGCTTTTTGAAGGGGGAGAGCTTTATGAATATTTACGCTTGCTTATAGATGTGTAAATATGACATTTAAGATACCTTTATGGAAGCTTTACGCATTCAATGTAAAGAATGAAAATTACGATGTCTTTACGCTGGCTTTACGCTGGCTTTACGACAATACAGCTTTACGCGTCTTTACGTGTCTTTAAATCACTAGCGTAAAGCTTCTCGAATATCTTTTACGCAACATTACGCTAAGCGTAAAGAAGTATAATTTCGCTATTTCGTCTTGGTGCATTATGGGCTGATAAAGGTTTTGACATTGCTTCACTCTTAAAGGATTATGGGTGCACACTAAATATCCTTCCTAAGAGAGTAGTATCATCAAAGAACAAATGTCTAGAAAAACAAGTTGAGGAGACGAGAAGAATTGCATCTGTGCGAATACATGTAGAGAGAAAAATGGAACAAATTAGAACTTCAGTATTTTGCAAGGAGTAATACCCTCATCAGAATGGCATCATGCTAACAATATTGTTCTAATATGTGCAGCCCTTACAAATTTGGAGCCACCTTTAGCACGAATAAAGATTGCAGAAAGATCACAGGCTGACCAATCCTTGTACACATATTTAAAATCACAACAAGAACAAATCGAGAAAGTTTTTTATTATTAAATATTGTAATATTGAATTTGCCCCATTTTGCGGCAAATTTAGAGTAAGGGAACTCACAAAACTTTCTTCATATATTTTGTGTTGTGATTTATTTAACGTTACAGATTGCTAGCTTGGATGATTAAAAGGTGAAGTATATACAAGCACAAACACAAGCATCAGACAATAACAGAGATGCATAATCTTACATTGGCTAATATTGCATTTCGAGTGGTTTACATTAACCGTGAAACAATTTAGTGTACACGGTAATTAGAGTGTAATATTCACAATAGAAAACAAATAATTAGAGTGAGAAGTGCTAAAATATGCTAAGGTGTATTTCACAGGTTTATGAAAACCATGTCTCTATGACAAAAGCTTTTTACAACTATACATGTATACACATATGTACTGTACACACTTCAAGCAAAAATTTTTGAGACTGTGGTATGAATGTCAATACCCCCCCCCCCCTATCTTGTAAGATATTATACGAATATACCTATATATACATATACATTGAATTGAAGAGAGTGGAGTTATAAAAAATAAGCATGAGACTTCTTACCCTTCAAATGACTTTATTACAAACGTGTCGACCCTTCGGTCTTCATCAGTGTAAAACAATAATATGTACAAGGTTTATAAAAAGAACGTTCTTTTTAAACCTTGTACATATTATTTTTACACTGATGAAGACCGAAGGGTCGACACGTTGTAATAATTAAAGTCATTTGGATGGTAAGTTCAAGTCTCATATGCTACTCCGGCCCACTCCCTTCAATTTTTGGAGTGCTGATGTGAAACCTTTTAGTGGATCCTTCTACCGGGAGTCCATTGTTGGACAATAACCATCTCTTCTATTCTGCCATATCTAGCTAATTGCAATATAACCGGGGTAATCATTGTCGGGATTGGAAATCATTTAAATCATAGAAGCTGGACCGAGGAGAGGGGGGGGGCAGTATGGATGGGAAATCAGTTCATAGACCTGCAATACATGCAGATATAATTTCAATGTTCTCGTAGTTTCGAAGATTATATGAGCTATTTAACTAAGATCCTACAAGTCTGGATTTAAAAAGGTCCGATCGATTTAACAGTGTTGATTTGAGAAGTTTTAATTTCGCCAGAATTCTTTTGGTCAATAGCTTTCATGATTTTCATCCGCAACAACGATTATGCAATTAGCGCTATATATAGATATAGATAGTTGCATGTTATTGATTTGTTCAGTAGACATAGTTTAATATTGTAAAAAAAGCATCGAGACTCCCGTTTAGGTTCGTTTTTAAAGAAATATATATATTTTATTATTATTATTTGACTAATCATTTCCTAAAAAGCACAAATCTTATTAATGTAAATGTGGCAGCATGCAAATGTGTGGTCAATATTGTAATATTGGAAATTTCTAATTAATTTAGATAATCTTGAATAATAATTAATGAGGATTAATAATGCACTAGCTGTAACAGTCATATTCTATTTATATAGCACATATGCTATATTCAGATTTCCATATGTATATTTGTCACTTTTCTCAATGTCATTGAAATAAATATTAATCTTCATTTTTAGAGTTTGTAGCATTGTAGTAGCTAAAAGGTCTCGTCCCACATTTAATCCCTGATACATTGTTTCTAGGCACCTTTCCAGGCTCATTCTGACATATATCAGAGAGACTAACTTGGTCCGGAGCAGTTGTCTCTCGCCTTTTGCATACTGTGTCCATAATGGAAGCAGTCCAATCTTCCCTTTTCTAGCTAGTTTCCATTTTGGGTTTTCATTTTGCCCCCTTGAGCATGCATCAATGAGTTACTGCCTTCATGTTGATCAATCCACCATGGAATCACAAATAATTTTGTATTACTTCTTCTACATTGTTTATCCATTGGCGTGATTTCCCTATGCTGAATATAATGTAGTGGTGTTGGGTTGTTGTTGATTTAGCAAATGCTATCAAAGTCTGGCTTCCTCTGTTTCTACTTCCTTGAAATTGCTTACATTTAGGTACACCAGAAATGTTGTGTTCTAGGCTGAGAACAATGTCTTAGCGTTTAATAAACAGTACCAAATTGGCAGCATCTGGATTTACACATAGGCTAGAGAACCAAGAAAAGGAGTCTAGAAATAGTGCCCCATCGACATTCAGAACTTGCGTATACACTCCATCTTTAGGAATCAGCAACTTTTCCTTTCTTCTTTTCCGTGAAATATGTTTGACTGGGGAGGTCATAATCCTTCGATTCTGCCGTGGGCTTAGGCGTTCGTTTTCCTTGGCTGGTTCCGATGTAACATGGCAGAGAGGTAAAAGAAACTTTGGTTTTTTTTGAGTTCTACAGAAGTCTTCAATACGCAATAATAAACGCTGCGATGTGGTTTACATGCCTCCCCGAGTCCTGTAGATACATGAAATCACGTTAAAAGTGGCACCGTAATTATCATACACGTAGAAAAAGCCAAGCGAATCCATTTTTTTCACAAGCTTTACCCCAGCAGCACAGTTACAATCAGGACTTGATGGAATGAATCCGTTTGACTAGCGAGTAATACCCACGCCATGGTATACGAGGTCGGTCCTCATAGAAGGGAGCACATTAAGCCCCTCACAAACCGAAGCAGTAGCTACAATCATTGCTTACGTTCTCAATTTTCGATGTCCGTGGACTTGCAGTCTTTGAAAAACGCTTTTTTTGTAAGGCCTTGAGTTGACGATACAACCCCACTTTTTCTTCAGAATAAATGTCTGCTATGGGCGCCGCAGAACAAGATAGTTTTGTAAATTCTTTGAATGCTATGTCCGGGATTGAGATTCTAGGTGTTTTGCTCCAATGTGAGAAGTGATTTGGGATTTGGTAGCTGTTCTCGAGGGTGTTCGTAACTTCTCCGCCCAATCGTGAGCTTTCTCTCCTCCTGTTCGCGCAAATCTTTTTCATCATTGCTCTCAATGGTGGTCATGAAGACATCCTTCGACTCTTTTTTTAATCAGCTATCGTTCTTTCACTCCACTGACCTTCTGACCATGGTCTGCAGCAGCCACCGTTTTAGTTCTGGTACTTTCCAATGCGAACAGTCCTCTAGCACACTGACATCAACCCTGGTCAATGGTTGCGATACTTACAGAGTTCCTAATGGGAACTTGTCGTGAAGATTAATTCAGAAACCAAACGTATCTTTCCTTTTTTTTTGATATAATGGATTTTTGAAATACGAATTTTTAAAACACTGGTGACTGAGGACATTTTTTTTTTTCGAGATTTGGAAAAGCGCGCGAACAAAAGGTTTACTTTGTAAACAACCCCTCCAAAGCCTCGCTTTCATGCATAAAATTCCACAGGACTGCCCGGCATCTTGGAAGAACGGCCATTAAAATATAAGAGATATTGACATTTTGATGATTTCATTCACTGTCACAATAGGATTACATTGATTTCATCTATTTATTTATCATCATCATTATAAAAGTATTATATATTATTATTATAAGTATTATCGTAAATAAAAATAGTATTGTAAAAATAGTAATATGAACGGTAAATAATAAATAAAGGTGTTGTTGCTGTTGTTGTTTCAATGTTTGATTACCTTTTTCAGTAGGTTGAAAACCTAGCATTTCTTCTACCACGTGCTTCGCACAAATCCACGGGGATTGGAATGACTCTTTGGCTTTTGCTATAGAACATATGACAACATCAGTATCTGAATTGTAGTGAATGGATAGTATAACGTCGAATTCAACATCTCGCACTACGGCCTACATATGTACTGTGTCCAGCATCCAGCACCTAAATTAGAATAAATTTCACGGTGCTCATCCACGCTCTTCTAAGCAGTCGGAAGGGGTCTTGAAGAGGAAGAAGGCCTCGCAGTGCCCTAGTAAGCAGCGGCTTAGGACTGAGAGTGAGAGGGGATTGCCGGGAGCAAAAACTGCATGCTCTCGTGTAGCAGCTCTGACACGCAGTTGCTGGATTGCACCTCAGAAGTGTGTTCTAAAGAACCTATGGACGATAAGCTTAAATAATATCATGGAAGAAGGCCTGACTAGTGCCACGTAGCAGCGCTTTGAGACCTGAGCGTGAGAGGGGATTGCTGGAGCAATGCAAAACTGGCCCCATGCTCTCTGTAGCACGCTCTGCAGCAGTTGCTGATGCACTAGAATTGTTCTAAAAAACATATGGACATAAGCTTAAATACATATCATGGAGACGAAACATCCAGTGAACTGATGTTTCGTAATGGCCGAATTTGGACTTACCATATTTTACTAACAAGGTTAAGGGACTCTATACCACATCACGCTGTGAACACTGATGAACTCAAAATTTGTCGTGATGTCAAAACATACAAACAGCAAGACAAGAAACGTACTTAAGCTTATATGGAAATATATTTCAGCTAATTGCCGATTAAAACTATTCACATACGGCAAGAGGCCGTCAGTCCAATTGCTGCGAAAAAAAACTGACCACGTGACCACAGAACTGACGCCCACAGCGCTTAGCCCCCCGCAGGACTGTAACCATTTCATTTCGGGTTGTTTGGTGTTGATCGTTCGAAATATGACTGTATCATTGTCAGACAAGTGATATGGTATCCACGTGGTTTGGATTAGATGAGAACTGTTTGGATTCATTTCGCTGATTGATCGCTAAAATCGTTTGCGTTTAGCCATTCCGAGAAGCTGTTTGGATCATTTTCGCATGTGATCGCTGGATCGTTTGTATTTAGCTTATTCCATCCAGAAATGTTCGCTAATCTTCGCTGTGATCGCTGGTCGTGTGGATTCGCTCTTAGTAATGCCTTTTGTTAATTACGTCTGCTACAATATTTTATTTATCCGAATTTTGACCCCATTTGCGCGCATTTAATTGAACATCCCTCAGTAGGTAATTAACGCGCTCTCTGCTCTCAAGCGTTTCGTCTCGTGTATGCATGTTTGAAACGATCCCACCACGCGTACCCCTTATAATATGTCCGCCGCTCTAATCTACGGTAAGGTGGAACTTCGGTAAAAAACGTAGATGGCCCTCACTCTGGCACAGGAATTTAACCTATCTCAACATTTTGACGTTAGATTTAGATGGTATGTTGACTTGTCGCTATACTTGCATTTACATTGATGTAAATTCCGCCTTTTGTGAAATGCGTAAAAATTTCTTAGTTGGAAATTGGCCCACTTTCTAGATAGTTTCTTATCTACGGGCAGATTTCGGTCGACCATATTATAACAGCAAGAATTTCTTGAACAGTTCGCTGCCATACCATTTTCTAATACCGCTGATTTTAAGCGAACAAGTAATGTACATTTGCAGCATTATGCTTTGCGTGGCGTGGGAAATTTTCTACGCTACATGTTCTATCTCGGTAACATCCTCTCAGAGTGTTGTTCCGACATCTTCAAGTTTCGCATTGGGAGATTTTGCTAATTTGTGGAAGAAGCTGTTAAACCAAGTAGGTCTTAAATCCCCGCTCACATCAACGTCGTCGTATACATTTTCGTCGTTTACCGTGCGCTCCAACCAAACAGGCATTAATTGCTTACTTAGTTTTCAAAAGTGTACTGATAATTTTTTGTTATTTCCTTCTCTTCACCTTCTACAGCAGTAAACCCCCTCACTTTTCATGTAACTAAACAGGTAGTAGAAGCTAACGGATGTGAAAGTAAATGGAAGCAGCTAGTGTAGGCGTTTGCTACCCTTTCGAAATGTGTCCAATCCTTGCTTCTTTTATCACCAGGCGAGTGGACAGTCCATGAGCTTCCAGCTCATTGTCTGCTATATCGGGCGCCGTCTCCTTGTGGAAATTATTTCTGGTCGGTCGACATGTATTCTTCTTTTAACTTCTGCATTCTTGAATTCTTTAACACTTGACCTTTACACTTCATCTTGTAATTAAACTTGACTTGAACTTGTAAAACTTTATCCTTGTAACATAAACTTGATTGAAACTTGTCAACTACTTGTATAATAACTTGACTGACCTTGTACCTTGTAAACCTCGCTGCTACCAATGTCCGGGCCCACCATACCCCTTTGCCAGAGTTAGTCCATGGCATCTTAGCAACTTTGTTTTATGGTGGCTTCTGACTAACTAACTTGTTATCCTTCACAACAGAGTATTTAGACGACTTTCCATACCTAGAACAAAAGGGGATTAGTGTTATACAATCTTCATGTTAAATCTGGCGTGGGTTTTTGAGCAGCGCCCGTATCTTGATCGGGCCTTGAACAGGCTATTGCATGCAATCAGTCTGATCACTTATTCTTACACTTCAACTTAATGCTTTAATTCTTAATCGACTTAAAATTTATTGGCAATCCTGTACGTTTTTTTTGTCCATTTACCCATTATCACATTCCGATTTCTCTTGAGTAATGCCTATATAAGTATTTCTTCTCGCTAGACGTTGTTCCTTGCATGCATGACCCATACATTCATACATATGGAAATACTTACACCGTCTCGTAACACGCGCAAAGGAAATTGTCTGCGTGATAAAGTTGACTTTGGTGACGCAACTCAAACAGTTTACAAGACAATACAGACATTTCCAGTCTATCCCATTTTACGTAAAATAAAGTACCGGAATTTTCCTCAATCACCGGCGAATGAGTCGAATTTCGGTTGCTAAAAGAAGAACAATCAAAGCTGCATGTAGACAGATAAACAGAAGAAGCAGTTTCACATTTAGAAAATTGCATTTTCTTACCTGCCTCGTCGTGCCTGGACTTCTCCGCGGAGGTGACGGATCTTTTCCTGCTGTGTTTTTGTCCGTCGACATACTTTTTTACGAAGTTTCGCTCCAGCAAAGTATATCCGTAAACTTTTGTAGCCATGCCTCTCGCTTTACATATAACTCTCATCGAAACACATCGAAAAAGGCTGAATTATACTACTCTGTAAATGTGCTGGATGCCAAACCCACTGTTTAACATTCTTTGACCCATTCAACCTTTGGAAAACGATTCTTTCTGTTTGTATTTCGATTCCAGAGAGCATTGAAGTAATGAAATGGAAAGTTTGAACAGAAAGCTCTTATCCCAAACGTTGGATTAGTTAAACGACTGTAAACAATGGTTAGCGATTGTCTATAGTCGTGAAAACTGTTTGATTGACGCACAAAAGTCACTTTGTCGTCGAGAAAAAGTAGCTTCGGCGCGGTTACTGAGAAGGTGTAATTGAAACAAAGGTTTTATAATTGTTTTGTTATGCAATGGTCATATGTGGTTGGAAAATTGGGACAACATTGAGATGAGGAAAATTAAGGTATAGTAACACAAAGCATGTGGAAAGTACACATAATTTACATGGTATATTAATAATTGGGCCTGATACAATATATTAAACACATCGCGATCATTACCAACATACGTATATGTATAAATATGAGGTTTGTCAGTTTGCACTGATTATTTAAGCTTTATAAAATGGTTTTCATGTTTTTGCTCTTATATAACCCCCTTTTCTGTTGAGAGATTACAAACACGAAACTTTAGCATCACCCCACTGCGGCCCATACCTCCCTTTACAAGCAATCTAGCGAAATTCCACCGGAATCTAAATCTCAAAATTGTGAGATCGGAAATCCTGTGCAGAGTGAGCCATCTCGTTTACCGACGTCACCTACGGAGGTTAGCGGCGCACTATAGAATGGGTACCGTTGGCTGGATCATGTTCAAGACCATGCTCCCGCTGCCCGGGACCGCTGGAGCCAGCGAGCGCTTTATTCCCTACTGCTGTATGTCACCTGGCGCTCACAGGGTCAAAACAATCTGATAAATAAAATAATTTAGTCAGACCGTAATTAAACAAGGCATCTACTAAGCGCGAATACCCAGCCTCCGGATAACACGAAAGGACAGCATTCTGGGAATGGATAAGCTAATCTCTCAAACACCTTTACTACGCGAGGTTTTAAACTGATCAATTTTCAATTCTCTGAAATCGTCAGAAATCGCCCATATCCAATCAAATCTCCCCGAAGAAATCAAAAACTGGCAAGCGACTCGACAACTTTCACAGTGTGCCGTTCCGTTTGGCCAGTTTGACACGAAAAACTTGAAGAATGCTCTTGGTCAGAAAATTACAGAAGAATGCTTGTTACACTTTGTTTTTTGTATTCTGTGACCCCCCCCGTCCACCCGAAGAAAATTGGAGAAAAGCTGAGCCGAATCACGATCATCACCTGCCGAAGATTTGTCAACTTCTAACTCATGACCTTCTCAGGAGCCGAACAGTAGCCCATATCCCCAGGTTTGTCGATTTGAATCTTTTCATCGCTTTCTCAACACTCCTGTAATACACCGATGGACGTTTCGAGACATTAAGATATTTTCTTCTTTTGACATATTTACTAGAGATATGAATGTACGGCGACACCGGCCGTGTAGGACACGAATCCTCTCTGTTTCACTCTTTTGCAAGATAAATACGGCTAGTTTTCTTGATATTTCAGCCGTACACTTGAGAAATAGTGTAGCTATATACTTACAAAAAGGTTAGTATGTGATTGAGAAAAACTGCGCCGTTATATTTAGTTTTTCGTATTGTGGACAACATAATTGGGACAATTACTCGAGTTGTCTGCCGTTGTTTTGAACTTGCAAAATTAACTTTCGGTTAAAAATCATCAACAATCACATCTACATATAGCATTTACACTTAACTCCACAATAAAAACTGTAATTCTATGGCTTTTTTTAGTAAATAAAAACATGTTTGCGACAGAAAAAAAAATTTTTTTTTTTGGATCGATCAAATCCACTGCATCGCTTCAAGGTCGTCAAGGTCAGAACCATGTTATGTGCTCTTATTATACATAGCTTTTTAGCCAATCCGTAGCGCGTGTTATATATAATGTATTTTAACACTGAAATACTGCAATTACGTAATTTAAGAGTACTATAATAATTATACAAACACTATATATATAGCAATGCCTATGTACCCAACCAATTATTTCTATGTTCTATATTAAACATTTAACTATGAAATCTGCGATAAAATGTTCTTAAAATACATTAAAAAATATATAATATAGACGACTTAATGAACGCCATATCAAGTAAAGAAAGTGAAATGAAAGATAGATATATACCAATAAAGAACATAACGTTGATATACAAAAAAGTATAAAGTCAAACAAATGAGGTTGGCCGCACTGAGTCCGGTTTTGTAATTTAGACTGAGTCACAGTTCTTAATGAACAAATCTCTTTCCATTAGACAGTCACTTTTCCTGCATTCTGAGACTGTGAAACTGTGATGGGTCGACCTGGTGTGGTGCATGTGTGCTTGGAAGTGTTACACAACGGTGGAATGCTTATGCTCGGTACCTTTGGTAAAGGGCTAGTGTATACAACATAATCGCCTCTCCAATATCACCTACAACTTATAGACAACACATTGTGGTACGATAGACGCTTTACTTCTCTAGCTTTCAGATCGTTGTTCTTGTTTCTTGGCAGTGAAGCAGGCTTTAAGGAACAAATCGATCTTGTTTCCTAAGCACGCCTTTGCCTCTTTATAATTATAATTATAATTAGTATAATTATTTAACTAATTTATCTGATTTAGGGTATTATTATTATATATAGTGCAAACCTTATTTTAAGCATGTATTTTATATAGGTTTATAAATTTCTATATATACTAGTATTCACTTGAAAATTATGTCATGTTGACATGAAACGTCGTCTTCCTATCGCTATTTTTATATTAAATATTCCCTGCGCATTATATTCTACATTGATAGAAAGAAAACCAAATGTAATTTCATTTTAAAATCCTTGAAATACATCAATTAAATGTTTATAATTATGGTCATCAGGATCAATCCCATCTTTGGGACATCATCCTCCCACCTGCTCAGCCCCAATTTGTAGTGGAAGACACCAGTTATTATCCAAACTGCTATGACAATCTGACAGACATTAATACGCGACTCCCCCTCCCCTCCCTCCCCCTTAAGGTGGCCCTGTTCTGCGTAAACGTGTACCTTTGACCCTTCATTGCGCCCGGGTATCTCACATCTTTCAGTTCCCTCGTCGTTCGACTGTTCCTTAAGTGAGTTTAGTGGGTTTTCCGTATCACTGCTGGTACTGCAGTGGCCTCAATTTCTAACATGACTTTCTTTTTTGCAAGTTCTCCTCTCCATCTGACGAAGCTTTTCGTTTTTCCAATTTTTGTACCCGGTTTCATTAAGCAGCCGTTCTGCACATTATAAAAAACAATAACTTAACGAGCTAGCCAGGGTTATCTTCCACACCCGAGCGCGCCGCTGAGCTGATTCCCCCCTGCGGCGCCAGCGCGAGAGAACGACTAGTGATATGCCACTACTACCTGATTGGCCCAACACTATCCTGAGTAAAACATCTATAAATTCCATTTCACCCGATTTTTACTATTTCCCCCCTATCTGAAACTATGAAGTATGATATGCCACCAGTGCAAGACTCGGCCTTTTCGTCGTGCTTGAAGCCGCCCTCACCTGGAACCCGTCGCCCTCATCCTTCCAGCCCGCGGATGCGTCAAGAGTCTCATCTCGCTATGTAAAATATGTTCGCTCTTGGGAGATTACTATTAGTTTTAGCTAAATAAGTTATTCCATCTTTCGAAATCATCATATATATATATAACGCACAAATGCTCTCAACCATGCCGTAAGGCCAGGCCTTAGTTCAGGGTCTTCCTTGTGATTCTTTACTCTTGCGCTGTCTGGAGATCTACACGCCCCACCCAGGCCTTCTTCAGGACTTCATCTCCCCGTTCCATTTTCAACCAAGTTTATGTAGTTCATGTTATACGTATTTTGTATATCAGATAGCGCATATGAGCTCCTGTCAGCCCCTTTGTCGTGCGGTCAATTCCAGACTCGCTTCTCAAGGTACTTTGCTCCCGTTAATAACGTTTGGTCATTAAATTTTGCGAAATACCTGCTTATTTTGTAGTTCACGGCAAAATTCTCACTGTAATCCATTAACACCCCTCTCGTCCCTCCACGGAAAGGGACACGCAAACAGGTAAATTATCATTCCAGGTCCATGAGGGGGGGATGGGGGGGGGGGGTGGTGCTTTTAGAGAAGAAGGTTAAATTTACCCTGGTTCCTGTTTATTTCTGCGGCTAGCATCAGTAAATATGCCATTAACAACCATTCAAGCATTGTATCCGGGGTGATCCATGGTAATTATCATATATTTAAAATAATAATAATAATCTATATATAAAAATTATATGAGATGTATCCATCGAGTATATATATTTGTATTATTATTTAATAAACTTCACAACCAGACTGAAGAGTACAAGCCTTTCCCTGAGCATCATTCCTTTGAATATTCGTAATGATGGGCTGCCATAAAAGTTTCAGGGATTTCTCCAATAAGATCAATTCAGCTGGGAAAGCGGTTTTTTTTTCCAAGCCCATCCTCAAAGTCAAGTGCTCCAAAAAAGAAAAAAAGATTTGAGGTATTATAACATTCACTGATGCTTGTTGCTGTTTTTTATAATCAAAAAATGAAAATGATGAATATATATTAAATAATATTAAAAATGTTTTAATCGATTCAATGCAGAGAACTAATTTCTACTGGGCACTGTAAATTTTGAATACAAGGAAGGTCAAAACTGATTGCAGTGTGTCATACAACTTGAGGTCAGAGGCTGGACGAACCTTCCTCGAACGAGTCATAGTGTTGTTCTTTACTTTCCATGGAAATTATCACAAGAAGTCCAGAAAAACAGAGGCACATCTACTGGAAAAGACCTTAGAGTAACTTGTATCCTTCTATTACATACATGTATACAAATGGAAAACAATGAGTAAATAGTTGAGCTACTAATTGAGTGAGTAACTGAAAGATGCATGGGCTTAAAGGAAAAAAGTAACACGGTGCCCTCATCAGAGGGCTAAGGTTCAAGACTGAAGGAAGAGCCACTTGATCTGTGGATCCCCTTTTACAGTACTCCAATAAACCATATATATTATTACGTCC